>JAQISU010001242.1:8170918-8433418 GCA_029339505.1 Unio delphinus | reverse complement strand
CTATCCATTCGATACAGAATCAAACACAAAATTTGTTCTCTGTGCTACGTTTCACTGACGGACTCCAGTCCAACATATCTATCCGTCCCAACCCATGTGTATACACCATCAAGATACTTAGAGCTCCTCCTCTGACAATCGTATTCTCATTATGTCCACTATGATAACGAAGTCATATCGAAAACATTGTTTTGCATACTAGGGTCCAGCAAGGTGGAACGAATTGCCCATTGAAATTAGACACAAATTTAAAAGGATACATTTGAAGTGTGCTTTTAAAACTCTCCTTTCTCGACTGCAAGAATAAACTTTAAGATCTAATAATGTTTTCTGCCTTAAATATTTTCATCATTATTATGCTTTCTAATTTCATGTGTGTGTGTGTGTGTGTGTGTGTGTGTGTGTGTGTGTTTTGGTGGTTTTTTTGGTAGTCATATCATTATAGATGTTGAAAAGCGCTTAGTACTTCTAAAGATTAGGCGCTATACAAAGTCCTCATTATTATTATTATTATTATTATTATTATTATTAATTATTATTATTATTATTATTATTATTATTATTATTATTATTATCATTATTATTATTATTATTATTATTATTATTATTATTATTATTATTATTATTATTATTATTATTAATTGATTGATTGATTTTGAAGAGCTTTTTATTCTATTTCTTGGAAATTTGATCATAATCGTTGATTTCCGAACGATACACATGTTGAACGCAAAGGTGTAAAACTTGTTTTATCTCATCGGCAGTTTTATAATTGATTTTATATCAAGAGTTTTTCAAAGTTTCCATGTGTTGTAGACATGGTGATCCAATATGTCCACATGTTTTCTTATTATGTGAAGAAAAGATGTCCACTCTGTTAAAAAATTAGCAAGAATTATGTGAGCGTCTGTCTCATTAAGGTTGAAATGATAACACTCGTTTTTTTGTCGATTGTGGGATTTATTGTGAGATGAAATGCTACAAAATAAACCTAAAACAATACAATCCGCATACTTAGAATACAAGACAAATACAATACAGAATATAACCGACACAAATACAATGCATAATACACAACCCACACACCGACATTTATAATTTCATCACAGAAAAACACAAATGATACCGTACAGACTCGAAGGTTATACTTTTTCCAAATTATATTCAATCCCTGGTCTTTCACTTGGTTGAAAGACAAGTGCTCGTCTCGATTCGTACTGCTCGAGGTGTTGTCAGTCTCAAGCAGTAGAGCAGGAATGCCAGAAATATTTTGTTAGCATTGCGTGGAATTAAACTTAATACTCGTGAAGCAAGGGAATCATGCACATCGATCGATCATTCACTTGCTCACTCACTCATTACAAACATGCACATTGGTGCACGACACGAGTCCTGGGTCACATATAAATGATATAAAGATAGAAGTAACAACATTTTACTGCCACATTTTTCAGGTGATACTAATTCTGAATGGTTTCCTTGTGTGACGTATCGAATTTTGAATAAGCATTGAACCTTAAAGTTGAATGCATTCAGCATTAAGATTTGATCACATTTAGACCGAGGGAGTCTTTGTTTAGTCACATGGGCGTGGCGAAGACGAGAGATAGGTTATTGAGGGAATTATACTGTCCAGTTGTGTATGAAGACGTAAGGATGTTTTGTCTGTCGTGCGACAAGTGTCAGCGGGTGCCACCTAAGACATCACATAGCCAAATGCCACTAGGAACCACCCCTCTGATCGATGAACCTTTCTCGAGGGTGGCGATTGACTTGATAGGTCCGATAAAGCATGCTTCTGAAAGTGGTAAGTGTTATGTGTTAACGATTGTTGATTACGCTACCCTATACCCGGAGGCCGTTGTACTGAAAAACATTGATTTGGTTACGGTGGCTGAGGCTTTGTTATGAGTTTAGTCCAGAGTTGGTGTTCCTGAAGAAATACTAACTGACCAAGGGACGCAATTTGTTTGCCAGGTGATGGCAGAAGTGAACCAGTTACTTTCCATTAGGCATGTGACTGCTACCCCATATCACCCGCAGTGCAATGGTCTAGTAAAGCGTTTCAGTGGGATTTTGAAACAAGCACTGAAGAGGTTGTGCGAATGTCGACCCAAGGACTGGGATCGATACCTTCCCGCAATAATATTCGCGTACCACGAAGTATCCCAAGTTAGTCTCGGATTTTCACCTTTCGAACTAGTTTATGGGAGGAGAGTGAGAGTACTCATGGCTGTATTGAAACAGTTGAGGACGGATGAAAAAGCACCTGAGGAAGTACGAACAGCGTATCAGAATGTTATTGATCTCCGTAACAAGCTGAAGGACGTTTACAGCTTGGCACATAAGAATTTCAGTGACGCACGGTGACGTCAAGCCAGGTATTATGACAGGAGGACAAAGGACTGGAAGTTTGATAATGTGCTGTTGTTATTACCGTTCGAGCACAACAAATTTCAAGTATCCTGGAGGGGACTGTGCGCTGTAACGGAAAAGAAAGGTGGACGGAACTACATTATCCAGGTAGGAGACAAGGAGAAATTGTACCACGTTAACCTTCTTAAACGCCATCGTGAACGGGAGAAACCCACTGAATTCGTGGTTTATACAGTTGTAACACGACGACAACAGAGGAGTGGCGGAAGTACTACCTAGTTGTCTTTTGACGAGAGACAAGACCTACGTCGAAGTCGTCCTTAACGTAATGTTAACATCAAGACAACGTGAAGAGCTGTTTGAGTTACTCGACGACTACTCAAGTGTCTTGACCGAATGACCAGGCATGGCGGTCTTGGAAGAGTTAAGTTTGAGGTTGCTGCATGCAAGCACCCGTGAAACTGAAACCCTATCCACTATTTCATGCTAAGTTAGAAACTGTACGGGACGAAATTAGAACTATAATAGTTCACCGGTTGTTTTGGTACAGAAAAAGGATGGTGATCACCGCTTTTGTGTCGACTATCTGAAATTACACATGATCACCTGTGTCCATATTTGTCAGAGCAACCAACGCCAACTATGTTTCTAAAATAATTCTGTCCAAGGGATATTGGCAAATTTCAGTTCGTAAAGAAAACCGATTAAAACTTGCATTTGCAACACAGGATGGGACTTTCCAAATGGTAGCCATACCGTTCGGGGTCCCGAATGCATTCATCATTTCACCCGAATATTGAGGAAACTGTTAGAACCTATAAGAGAAGAACACATGATCTTACTGAGGAAAGTTATGGAACTACTTAGACACACAGGGCTCACCGCCTGACCCTCAAAACGACATATAGGATTTCCGAGACTGGCTTATCTAGGACACACACCCAGTGAAAATACATAAACCAAAGACAGTGCTAAAGTCGACCTACTTTGGAACGCCGCAGATGTAACTGCAAAAACAGAAATGCCATCCTTTTTTTTAAGGAGTTGCAGGTTATTATCGTAAGTATGTTGCAAGCTTCAGCTCTATTGCTAGTCCGTGGACGGACTTAACAAGGAAGAAAGCTCCGACAAAGATTATTTTGACAGGCGGTTTTGAGAGAGCATTTCAGACGTTGAAGAATAAGTTGATCTCAGACGCCGAAGTGAGACTACCGGACGTGACAAAGGACTTTGTCTTACGTACCGACGCTTCCGACAGGGGATTTGTAAAGTGCCAAATTTTCGGTCGAATCTATTAAATAACTATTAATTCTAGCCAGCAGCCATTTGTTAGATTTATGAGACACATTCTGCAAAGAGAGGTACTGGTATAATAGAATGTGGCCGGTTCACCAATTAACTGTGTTTGTTTAGAGCAGTACTGACCGCCGTGAAACGACAGTGTCATGTTTTGATTTGAAACAGAGTTGTTACTTAAAACCAAAGCGTATCATCTTGACACGCTGATGTAAGCGACTTTTAAAGGAAAGCGCGAGAAAATATATTTGTTCTGATTGGTCACTGTTGAATAAGGGATGGGTTTTACACGAGAAATCTTTAGAATATAATATCTTACTAGTTAAAATTACTTCAGTCTTCTGAGGTGCTTTGCAAGAAAGCCAGGGTAGTATTATTTTGAAAAAGAGGCTCCGGATGTGATTTGAGTGCAATCCATTCGTTAAGGAAGCGTGATCGAAAAACCGCCAAAAATATAACGGTTAAGAGACGCACCAAAAACACGAGGTATTTGTTTCAAATCCACGCTTATTATGATGTAATTAATATAATGTTTCTTCGTTAGATCTGCATGATTTGTTGATACATTTGTATGATTAGTTTCATTTGTTATATTAATTTAGTAATGTGCTTTTGAAGTATGAATTAGAATTCTTACCTTAATTCGTAGTTAAGAATGACGTAGTGTTAATTGATGTCGTAAAAAAAACCCCAACCTATGTGGAGTTATGATAGGAAAGTGTTACGTTAATTCTTGAATTTATCATATAGTTTGAATATTGATTGTGTTCTAAGATTTAATGTCTTAGTTTAATTAATGAATTACAGGAATACATGTGAATTCACCGAATTTTGATGTCGTAGATAATTTAGCGACAGTATATAATGTATTAGGTCAAGGCAAACCGAATTAACAAGTGGTTTAGCTGTATTGATCTGAAGACATGTGTTGGTAATTACTAGCCGTAAAATTGTTATCACTGATAGTAATACATGTATCTGATTGTTCGAACCAGCAAAACGGACAGTCTCAGCTGTTACCGTGTAACAAGAGACTTGGGGTGTTTTACTTTTATTTTGGAAGGAAGGACGAAAATAGCTCTTTTTATTTGGAGAGACGTGCAGTAAGGAATTAGAGGACGTACAAGACGGGAAAAGGGAATAGTGAAGTAGAAGTTGCGAGGTGTATACATCGATACAGAGGACAAGTCTGAGTTCGAGCGAACATCCACGAGGGAAAAGTATCTCGAGAGACAGGATCCTCTGGATCAACATTGGACCGCGCAGAGAACGCAGTTCGACGATAACAGGTTATGAACATCGAACAAGCGGATGAATTTGATTGAACTCTTGATTCTCTGATGAAGTTAACTATCAGTAATAGAACGGCTAAATTTGTTTAATTCTATTTCCAATTTATTTGTAATTCGGTGAAAGTTTAATTTTAAAACCACGTGTATTCCGAATGAAAGGAAATTTCACTGTGTATGTCTTTGATTAAATTGTTTATTTATCTTAACGGGGGCTCGTAGATTCCTTGTTCAATATATTAGCTCAGTTTATCACCATACATTCTATACTCGAACCGGGCAATTATACCGTGGGCGGTCATCTCATAGATAGCGAGTATCAGAGGGAAGTGGGCTAGAGTGTTGTTATTATATGTTGTGCAATACCCTTTTGACAAAGTGGGACGTAACGCTTACCCATTGACAAGTGGGGCTTATACAATATTATACAAATAACGCTCATGGCCCGCGAGACTCTGACATGATTGATGCAGTTTTACTTCATGAGCATGATGGGAACTTATTCCCGTTTGCTTATGGTAGCAGGAAGTTGTTGCCAGCTGAGCGTAATTATTTTGTTACCGAAAGAGAAAGCCTAGCGATTACCATTGGGCTCTCTTAATTCAGCGCTATCTTTAGTTTATTCTGGAAACTGATCATCAACAACTTGCTTATCTGGCCCAAGGTAAATTGAAAAAAATTTCGTTTAATGAGATGGTCAATATTTCTTCAGCAATATCAAGTTCAGTTGAGTTACATTAAGGGAAGCGCCAATGTAGGAGCAGATTCTCTGGGTAGATTAATTGGTTCTGAGGTGAAGGGGTCACCTAAGTAAATGTAAACAATAACTTAGATGCAGCCTCACAATTCGGAGAGAAATATCCCAGATTTTTTTCTTAGAAAGGTCCTATGTGAAGTATCAAATTTTGAAAAGCATTGAACCTTAAAGTTGAATGCACTGAGCATTATTAATTTATCACATTTAGACCGGGGAAGTCTTTTTGAAGGATTATTGCGACATTTATTCCTAATTTTTTTTCATATCAGTGCTAAAACGTAAAAGGGGCCAGTGTTAATGATTCAATGAAATGAAATGATATAGTAACACGGTTTTGAGTAAGAGACAGCTGAACTCCCGATCCGTGTCATTATTGTCTTAAGATATATTTTTTTTTTTGCGAAACCACTGCTGATGATTGGCCGAGTCAAATTAAGGTATATACCTTCGAAGTAATGTGAAAATAAAGTGACGACCATGATCGAAATTCTTTAGTCCGAAATTTACTGAGAGAGAGAGAGAGAGAGAGAGAGAGAGAGAGAGAGAGAGAGAGAGAGAGAGAGAGAAGTGTAAGTGTAAGTGAAGGAATTTTATGTACATCTAGAAAGTAGAAAGTGGTACACATAGCGATTTAGGGATAAATGGTGTCCGCTAAGGAAACAGTTTTCGGAGGGAGAGGGAGACTCCATAATACGAGTCCGAAAAAAGAGAAGTGGCGAGTGGAGTCCGGAAAAAGGGAGAAGTGACGAGTGAAGTCCGAAAGGGAGAAGCGATGAGTTCAGAGTAAAATCTAGGAAGTCCAACAAGGATGAGACAGTCGGAATAGGAAGACTCGAGGAAATAGGAAACGCTGGAACACGGTCGAGAAGAAAGTGATGTAATCAATCGCTGGCATTGCGCTCTTTTCACCACTCGTTTTGATGATGAAATAAATTCAAATTAGACACTGCTATTAAATCCTGTTGATATGATTTATGTTTAATTGAAATTACCACTATTAATATGTTTTATTAAATTTGTTATTTTTGTCTAATGGCTTGTATTGCGTGATTTCTTCCAACTAATTTTGCCCAGTTCTCTGTTGATATTATATCTTTTCACTCGCATCGGGTTATAATATGGAGGGATGTCATTCTCAAGATAATAAACCCAATTAACTAAGAGTGAGACTTTTAATAGCTGAAATACTCGATTGAAGTATTAAATTTTTTCCATAGATTTGCAAACTTAAACTTAACATTATCAAACACAAGAAATAGTTTGGATAGGAAATAAGAAATATTGCCCGAAACATTTCATCAAACTGCACTGGGTAACTCAATTTACATCACTGGATATACAGTTTGCGGTAGTTTTGGATAAAATGTGGGTATACAGTTTGCGGTAGTTTTGGATAAAATGTGGGTATACAGTTTGCGGTAGTTTTGGATAAAATGTGGGTACACAGTTTGCGGTAGTTTTGAATAAAATGTGGGTATACAGTGGTCCATAACACCAGTAGATAAAGTGACAATTGTGAAAACTTTTCCAAGGCTTCGTCGTTTATTTATCTTTTGAACAAATTTTGTCGTAAACATTTTTTCATTTAATTAAATGAAGTATTTTTCAACTTTTGTATGTCAGTCTGAAGTGGATATATTTAAATAACAGCTTAGATCCTATTTGGAAATGACATTGTGATGACAATATACAAAAATGGCAAACGGTACTTTTTGGCCAGATGTTTACCCAAATACGGCACGATTTTATAAAATTGTTCACCAATGACCAAACTCATGTGACTTAATAGGGTTGTATTTTTCAAATAGAAATGGTTTGCACATAACGTTATGTTCATTGGACCTGATTGGTAATATACCTACCCACTTTAATTTACGCATGCGAAACGTAGACGGTGTACCAAGGCCACGCCAGGAAGATAAACCACTTTCACACCACAAGCCTCAGGAAAATCCTCAACATCAAGTGGCAGGACAAGGTTCCCGACACTGACGCACTCGCCCAAGCAGGTCTCACCAGCATCTACATACCATACGCTGGACGGGACATGTTGTATGCATGCCAGACCACAGACTGCCTATGAGACTCTTCTAAGGCGAGCTACAGCAAGGACATCGATCCCGCGGAGGTCAGAATAAACGCTACAAATACAATCTGAAAGCTGCATTTAAAGCATTCGTACTAAATCCTGATTCCTGGGAGCAAACAGCAAGCGATCGAGTCACTTGACGTTCCTCTGATCTGTGAACAAAGGCTCTAAGTTGTGCGAAGCTAGCAGGACAGAAACTGTAGAGCTGAAAAGGCATGCCAGAAAGAAAGAAAAAAAAAAAAAACACGTGCCATCAACCAACCTCATCCCCTGTCCCTTATGCAAACGAACATTCCGTGCAAAAGGTTGGCTTCATCAGCTACCTGCGAACGCACAGAACAGAACCTTCTGATGACTAGAGAGGTCCTCGTCGAATCGACAGACGAACAACACCTGCCTTATTCATCCGTCTGTTGCCATGTGCGATTTGAAAGACATGTTAATATCATGCATCCATTCTTCATCGAAAGAAATGATATATATTTACAAATACTTCGTACAAAACAGCTTTAACGCGCTTACTTGGATTATACAACACTTTATGAATTAATAGTAAAGTAAAAACAAAAAGAAAAAAAAATTGTTAGAAATAAATGGCACCAATTCCACTATAAAAGCAAGAAACGTTTGCCTGAGACCATTAAGCCTTCCATAAGATGCTTTTTGCTGGAATCTGGAATCTATATATATATATATATACATACATACATACATACATATATATATATATATATATATATATATATATATATATATATATATATATATATATATATATATATATATATATATATATATATATATATATATATATATATATATATATACATATGATCCGTAAATGAATGTGCAAACCAAATAAATTTAATGTGGAATTTGTCATTTTGGAATCAAACATTTTCTTTTACCTTCTAATTACAACACCATCACTAATCAATACTAACACCTGAAGAAAAATTTCTGGTATGCATCTTCACAAAGTCGTAGGCTCGTAGCTAATGTTTCTCATGTAGTACTTATTTGTTATAGGAGAGAGAGAGAGAGAGAGAGAGAGAGAGAGAGAGAGAGAGAGAGAGAGAGAGAGAGAGAGAGAGAGAGAGGTTTTAGTGGCATTTATGATTTATTCAGTCAATGAGCTTTCCCTTATCTGTACGAGGTGTTTATGACATATGACAACTTTGTTTGCTACTATTAAAATTCAATTCGTTTCATTGGTGATGTTTTATACACTTACCTACATAATGGATAACTGAAACAAATGTAATTTATTGGGGACTATATTATTCGCCCACCATCGTACTATTTGTTTTATACCCATCACCTGCCAATTTTAGGCAGTACTAAATGAAAGAAATAATACCGGACGATGAAACTGGTTTTATAAAAGGAAGATGGAGTGGAGAAAATACAAGAATCCTCCTTGATATTATGCACATCACAAATGAGTTAAAACTTTGGGGGTGTTTACTATTATTATTATTATTATTATTATTATTATTATTATTATTATTATTATTATTTTGTGTGTGAACAATTATCTATTTTAAAAAGTTCCAAACACAGCTGCTCGGATCATCTTTAGAGTACCACGATCCGAGCACACCTTTCCGCTGCTCTGTACCCTACACTGGCTATCCATTCGATACAGAATCAAACACAAAATTTGTTCTCTGTGCTACGTTTCACTGACGGACTCCAGTCCAACATATCTATCCGTCCCAACCCATGTGTATACACCATCAAGATACTTAGAGCTCCTCCTCTGACAATCGTATTCTCATTATGTCCACTATGATAACGAAGTCATATCGAAAACATTGTTTTGCATACTAGGGTCCAGCAAGGTGGAACGAATTGCCCATTGAAATTAGACACAAATTTAAAAGGATACATTTGAAGTGTGCTTTTAAAACTCTCCTTTCTCGACTGCAAGAATAAACTTTAAGATCTAATAATGTTTTCTGCCTTAAATATTTTCATCATTATTATGCTTTCTAATTTCATGTGTGTGTGTGTGTGTGTGTGTGTGTGTGTGTGTGTGTTTTGGTGGTTTTTTTGGTAGTCATATCATTATAGATGTTGAAAAGCGCTTAGTACTTCTAAAGATTAGGCGCTATACAAAGTCCTCATTATTATTATTATTATTATTATTATTATTATTAATTATTATTATTATTATTATTATTATTATTATTATTATTATTATCATTATTATTATTATTATTATTATTATTATTATTATTATTATTATTATTATTATTAATTGATTGATTGATTTTGAAGAGCTTTTTATTCTATTTCTTGGAAATTTGATCATAATCGTTGATTTCCGAACGATACACATGTTGAACGCAAAGGTGTAAAACTTGTTTTATCTCATCGGCAGTTTTATAATTGATTTTATATCAAGAGTTTTTCAAAGTTTCCATGTGTTGTAGACATGGTGATCCAATATGTCCACATGTTTTCTTATTATGTGAAGAAAAGATGTCCACTCTGTTAAAAAATTAGCAAGAATTATGTGAGCGTCTGTCTCATTAAGGTTGAAATGATAACACTCGTTTTTTTGTCGATTGTGGGATTTATTGTGAGATGAAATGCTACAAAATAAACCTAAAACAATACAATCCGCATACTTAGAATACAAGACAAATACAATACAGAATATAACCGACACAAATACAATGCATAATACACAACCCACACACCGACATTTATAATTTCATCACAGAAAAACACAAATGATACCGTACAGACTCGAAGGTTATACTTTTTCCAAATTATATTCAATCCCTGGTCTTTCACTTGGTTGAAAGACAAGTGCTCGTCTCGATTCGTACTGCTCGAGGTGTTGTCAGTCTCAAGCAGTAGAGCAGGAATGCCAGAAATATTTTGTTAGCATTGCGTGGAATTAAACTTAATACTCGTGAAGCAAGGGAATCATGCACATCGATCGATCATTCACTTGCTCACTCACTCATTACAAACATGCACATTGGTGCACGACACGAGTCCTGGGTCACATATAAATGATATAAAGATAGAAGTAACAACATTTTACTGCCACATTTTTCAGGTGATACTAATTCTGAATGGTTTCCTTGTGTGACGTATCGAATTTTGAATAAGCATTGAACCTTAAAGTTGAATGCATTCAGCATTAAGATTTGATCACATTTAGACCGAGGGAGTCTTTGTTTAGTCACATGGGCGTGGCGAAGACGAGAGATAGGTTATTGAGGGAATTATACTGTCCAGTTGTGTATGAAGACGTAAGGATGTTTTGTCTGTCGTGCGACAAGTGTCAGCGGGTGCCACCTAAGACATCACATAGCCAAATGCCACTAGGAACCACCCCTCTGATCGATGAACCTTTCTCGAGGGTGGCGATTGACTTGATAGGTCCGATAAAGCATGCTTCTGAAAGTGGTAAGTGTTATGTGTTAACGATTGTTGATTACGCTACCCTATACCCGGAGGCCGTTGTACTGAAAAACATTGATTTGGTTACGGTGGCTGAGGCTTTGTTATGAGTTTAGTCCAGAGTTGGTGTTCCTGAAGAAATACTAACTGACCAAGGGACGCAATTTGTTTGCCAGGTGATGGCAGAAGTGAACCAGTTACTTTCCATTAGGCATGTGACTGCTACCCCATATCACCCGCAGTGCAATGGTCTAGTAAAGCGTTTCAGTGGGATTTTGAAACAAGCACTGAAGAGGTTGTGCGAATGTCGACCCAAGGACTGGGATCGATACCTTCCCGCAATAATATTCGCGTACCACGAAGTATCCCAAGTTAGTCTCGGATTTTCACCTTTCGAACTAGTTTATGGGAGGAGAGTGAGAGTACTCATGGCTGTATTGAAACAGTTGAGGACGGATGAAAAAGCACCTGAGGAAGTACGAACAGCGTATCAGAATGTTATTGATCTCCGTAACAAGCTGAAGGACGTTTACAGCTTGGCACATAAGAATTTCAGTGACGCACGGTGACGTCAAGCCAGGTATTATGACAGGAGGACAAAGGACTGGAAGTTTGATAATGTGCTGTTGTTATTACCGTTCGAGCACAACAAATTTCAAGTATCCTGGAGGGGACTGTGCGCTGTAACGGAAAAGAAAGGTGGACGGAACTACATTATCCAGGTAGGAGACAAGGAGAAATTGTACCACGTTAACCTTCTTAAACGCCATCGTGAACGGGAGAAACCCACTGAATTCGTGGTTTATACAGTTGTAACACGACGACAACAGAGGAGTGGCGGAAGTACTACCTAGTTGTCTTTTGACGAGAGACAAGACCTACGTCGAAGTCGTCCTTAACGTAATGTTAACATCAAGACAACGTGAAGAGCTGTTTGAGTTACTCGACGACTACTCAAGTGTCTTGACCGAATGACCAGGCATGGCGGTCTTGGAAGAGTTAAGTTTGAGGTTGCTGCATGCAAGCACCCGTGAAACTGAAACCCTATCCACTATTTCATGCTAAGTTAGAAACTGTACGGGACGAAATTAGAACTATAATAGTTCACCGGTTGTTTTGGTACAGAAAAAGGATGGTGATCACCGCTTTTGTGTCGACTATCTGAAATTACACATGATCACCTGTGTCCATATTTGTCAGAGCAACCAACGCCAACTATGTTTCTAAAATAATTCTGTCCAAGGGATATTGGCAAATTTCAGTTCGTAAAGAAAACCGATTAAAACTTGCATTTGCAACACAGGATGGGACTTTCCAAATGGTAGCCATACCGTTCGGGGTCCCGAATGCATTCATCATTTCACCCGAATATTGAGGAAACTGTTAGAACCTATAAGAGAAGAACACATGATCTTACTGAGGAAAGTTATGGAACTACTTAGACACACAGGGCTCACCGCCTGACCCTCAAAACGACATATAGGATTTCCGAGACTGGCTTATCTAGGACACACACCCAGTGAAAATACATAAACCAAAGACAGTGCTAAAGTCGACCTACTTTGGAACGCCGCAGATGTAACTGCAAAAACAGAAATGCCATCCTTTTTTTTAAGGAGTTGCAGGTTATTATCGTAAGTATGTTGCAAGCTTCAGCTCTATTGCTAGTCCGTGGACGGACTTAACAAGGAAGAAAGCTCCGACAAAGATTATTTTGACAGGCGGTTTTGAGAGAGCATTTCAGACGTTGAAGAATAAGTTGATCTCAGACGCCGAAGTGAGACTACCGGACGTGACAAAGGACTTTGTCTTACGTACCGACGCTTCCGACAGGGGATTTGTAAAGTGCCAAATTTTCGGTCGAATCTATTAAATAACTATTAATTCTAGCCAGCAGCCATTTGTTAGATTTATGAGACACATTCTGCAAAGAGAGGTACTGGTATAATAGAATGTGGCCGGTTCACCAATTAACTGTGTTTGTTTAGAGCAGTACTGACCGCCGTGAAACGACAGTGTCATGTTTTGATTTGAAACAGAGTTGTTACTTAAAACCAAAGCGTATCATCTTGACACGCTGATGTAAGCGACTTTTAAAGGAAAGCGCGAGAAAATATATTTGTTCTGATTGGTCACTGTTGAATAAGGGATGGGTTTTACACGAGAAATCTTTAGAATATAATATCTTACTAGTTAAAATTACTTCAGTCTTCTGAGGTGCTTTGCAAGAAAGCCAGGGTAGTATTATTTTGAAAAAGAGGCTCCGGATGTGATTTGAGTGCAATCCATTCGTTAAGGAAGCGTGATCGAAAAACCGCCAAAAATATAACGGTTAAGAGACGCACCAAAAACACGAGGTATTTGTTTCAAATCCACGCTTATTATGATGTAATTAATATAATGTTTCTTCGTTAGATCTGCATGATTTGTTGATACATTTGTATGATTAGTTTCATTTGTTATATTAATTTAGTAATGTGCTTTTGAAGTATGAATTAGAATTCTTACCTTAATTCGTAGTTAAGAATGACGTAGTGTTAATTGATGTCGTAAAAAAAACCCCAACCTATGTGGAGTTATGATAGGAAAGTGTTACGTTAATTCTTGAATTTATCATATAGTTTGAATATTGATTGTGTTCTAAGATTTAATGTCTTAGTTTAATTAATGAATTACAGGAATACATGTGAATTCACCGAATTTTGATGTCGTAGATAATTTAGCGACAGTATATAATGTATTAGGTCAAGGCAAACCGAATTAACAAGTGGTTTAGCTGTATTGATCTGAAGACATGTGTTGGTAATTACTAGCCGTAAAATTGTTATCACTGATAGTAATACATGTATCTGATTGTTCGAACCAGCAAAACGGACAGTCTCAGCTGTTACCGTGTAACAAGAGACTTGGGGTGTTTTACTTTTATTTTGGAAGGAAGGACGAAAATAGCTCTTTTTATTTGGAGAGACGTGCAGTAAGGAATTAGAGGACGTACAAGACGGGAAAAGGGAATAGTGAAGTAGAAGTTGCGAGGTGTATACATCGATACAGAGGACAAGTCTGAGTTCGAGCGAACATCCACGAGGGAAAAGTATCTCGAGAGACAGGATCCTCTGGATCAACATTGGACCGCGCAGAGAACGCAGTTCGACGATAACAGGTTATGAACATCGAACAAGCGGATGAATTTGATTGAACTCTTGATTCTCTGATGAAGTTAACTATCAGTAATAGAACGGCTAAATTTGTTTAATTCTATTTCCAATTTATTTGTAATTCGGTGAAAGTTTAATTTTAAAACCACGTGTATTCCGAATGAAAGGAAATTTCACTGTGTATGTCTTTGATTAAATTGTTTATTTATCTTAACGGGGGCTCGTAGATTCCTTGTTCAATATATTAGCTCAGTTTATCACCATACATTCTATACTCGAACCGGGCAATTATACCGTGGGCGGTCATCTCATAGATAGCGAGTATCAGAGGGAAGTGGGCTAGAGTGTTGTTATTATATGTTGTGCAATACCCTTTTGACAAAGTGGGACGTAACGCTTACCCATTGACAAGTGGGGCTTATACAATATTATACAAATAACGCTCATGGCCCGCGAGACTCTGACATGATTGATGCAGTTTTACTTCATGAGCATGATGGGAACTTATTCCCGTTTGCTTATGGTAGCAGGAAGTTGTTGCCAGCTGAGCGTAATTATTTTGTTACCGAAAGAGAAAGCCTAGCGATTACCATTGGGCTCTCTTAATTCAGCGCTATCTTTAGTTTATTCTGGAAACTGATCATCAACAACTTGCTTATCTGGCCCAAGGTAAATTGAAAAAAATTTCGTTTAATGAGATGGTCAATATTTCTTCAGCAATATCAAGTTCAGTTGAGTTACATTAAGGGAAGCGCCAATGTAGGAGCAGATTCTCTGGGTAGATTAATTGGTTCTGAGGTGAAGGGGTCACCTAAGTAAATGTAAACAATAACTTAGATGCAGCCTCACAATTCGGAGAGAAATATCCCAGATTTTTTTCTTAGAAAGGTCCTATGTGAAGTATCAAATTTTGAAAAGCATTGAACCTTAAAGTTGAATGCACTGAGCATTATTAATTTATCACATTTAGACCGGGGAAGTCTTTTTGAAGGATTATTGCGACATTTATTCCTAATTTTTTTTCATATCAGTGCTAAAACGTAAAAGGGGCCAGTGTTAATGATTCAATGAAATGAAATGATATAGTAACACGGTTTTGAGTAAGAGACAGCTGAACTCCCGATCCGTGTCATTATTGTCTTAAGATATATTTTTTTTTTTGCGAAACCACTGCTGATGATTGGCCGAGTCAAATTAAGGTATATACCTTCGAAGTAATGTGAAAATAAAGTGACGACCATGATCGAAATTCTTTAGTCCGAAATTTACTGAGAGAGAGAGAGAGAGAGAGAGAGAGAGAGAGAGAGAGAGAGAGAGAGAGAGAGAGAGAGAGAGAGAGAGAAGTGTAAGTGTAAGTGAAGGAATTTTATGTACATCTAGAAAGTAGAAAGTGGTACACATAGCGATTTAGGGATAAATGGTGTCCGCTAAGGAAACAGTTTTCGGAGGGAGAGGGAGACTCCATAATACGAGTCCGAAAAAAGAGAAGTGGCGAGTGGAGTCCGGAAAAAGGGAGAAGTGACGAGTGAAGTCCGAAAGGGAGAAGCGATGAGTTCAGAGTAAAATCTAGGAAGTCCAACAAGGATGAGACAGTCGGAATAGGAAGACTCGAGGAAATAGGAAACGCTGGAACACGGTCGAGAAGAAAGTGATGTAATCAATCGCTGGCATTGCGCTCTTTTCACCACTCGTTTTGATGATGAAATAAATTCAAATTAGACACTGCTATTAAATCCTGTTGATATGATTTATGTTTAATTGAAATTACCACTATTAATATGTTTTATTAAATTTGTTATTTTTGTCTAATGGCTTGTATTGCGTGATTTCTTCCAACTAATTTTGCCCAGTTCTCTGTTGATATTATATCTTTTCACTCGCATCGGGTTATAATATGGAGGGATGTCATTCTCAAGATAATAAACCCAATTAACTAAGAGTGAGACTTTTAATAGCTGAAATACTCGATTGAAGTATTAAATTTTTTCCATAGATTTGCAAACTTAAACTTAACATTATCAAACACAAGAAATAGTTTGGATAGGAAATAAGAAATATTGCCCGAAACATTTCATCAAACTGCACTGGGTAACTCAATTTACATCACTGGATATACAGTTTGCGGTAGTTTTGGATAAAATGTGGGTATACAGTTTGCGGTAGTTTTGGATAAAATGTGGGTATACAGTTTGCGGTAGTTTTGGATAAAATGTGGGTACACAGTTTGCGGTAGTTTTGAATAAAATGTGGGTATACAGTGGTCCATAACACCAGTAGATAAAGTGACAATTGTGAAAACTTTTCCAAGGCTTCGTCGTTTATTTATCTTTTGAACAAATTTTGTCGTAAACATTTTTTCATTTAATTAAATGAAGTATTTTTCAACTTTTGTATGTCAGTCTGAAGTGGATATATTTAAATAACAGCTTAGATCCTATTTGGAAATGACATTGTGATGACAATATACAAAAATGGCAAACGGTACTTTTTGGCCAGATGTTTACCCAAATACGGCACGATTTTATAAAATTGTTCACCAATGACCAAACTCATGTGACTTAATAGGGTTGTATTTTTCAAATAGAAATGGTTTGCACATAACGTTATGTTCATTGGACCTGATTGGTAATATACCTACCCACTTTAATTTACGCATGCGAAACGTAGACGGTGTACCAAGGCCACGCCAGGAAGATAAACCACTTTCACACCACAAGCCTCAGGAAAATCCTCAACATCAAGTGGCAGGACAAGGTTCCCGACACTGACGCACTCGCCCAAGCAGGTCTCACCAGCATCTACATACCATACGCTGGACGGGACATGTTGTATGCATGCCAGACCACAGACTGCCTATGAGACTCTTCTAAGGCGAGCTACAGCAAGGACATCGATCCCGCGGAGGTCAGAATAAACGCTACAAATACAATCTGAAAGCTGCATTTAAAGCATTCGTACTAAATCCTGATTCCTGGGAGCAAACAGCAAGCGATCGAGTCACTTGACGTTCCTCTGATCTGTGAACAAAGGCTCTAAGTTGTGCGAAGCTAGCAGGACAGAAACTGTAGAGCTGAAAAGGCATGCCAGAAAGAAAGAAAAAAAAAAAAACACGTGCCATCAACCAACCTCATCCCCTGTCCCTTATGCAAACGAACATTCCGTGCAAAAGGTTGGCTTCATCAGCTACCTGCGAACGCACAGAACAGAACCTTCTGATGACTAGAGAGGTCCTCGTCGAATCGACAGACGAACAACACCTGCCTTATTCATCCGTCTGTTGCCATGTGCGATTTGAAAGACATGTTAATATCATGCATCCATTCTTCATCGAAAGAAATGATATATATTTACAAATACTTCGTACAAAACAGCTTTAACGCGCTTACTTGGATTATACAACACTTTATGAATTAATAGTAAAGTAAAAACAAAAAGAAAAAAAAATTGTTAGAAATAAATGGCACCAATTCCACTATAAAAGCAAGAAACGTTTGCCTGAGACCATTAAGCCTTCCATAAGATGCTTTTTGCTGGAATCTGGATTGTTGATTGGTCATAGTAACTCCCCAGCAATGCGATCGTCAGGATAAGCTGCCTTACCACCTGCTTATTTCAGTTCATTGTACAAAAATGCTAATTTGCCGTACCGTTAGATCAACCAGTTATTTTTTCTTCATGTTTAATACAGGTATATAATTAAATCCCACACACTTGATCAATCACTATTCATACTGTAGTATACAACATCTAAAAGCAAACAACTATATTTGACATCTTGAACTTATTTGAATTAGTCTTTATTTAATTAGGGATTTATTTCAGTAATTCTTTCTATGTTGTATAGTGAAGTAATGTGTTGATTAAAATACATTGCTGGTTTGGTGTCATTTGGTGTTTCAAACACATGCAGGTCCAGAAAATTGTTTCCTTTGGACAGGTTTCATCTATACTGATAAATTTAGGTTTGATCATGAGGGCTCAAAAATGTTAAGTTCTTGAATTGTTGATATCATGGTGTTTGCGTAGGTTTGCTATTGGAACGAAATTAGTACCGTGATTAAATATTTATTGAGTAGTGCAGCGGTTGAATCTATGAAAACCGCCCCTCCCCTCCCGTTTCTGGGCTAGTCCATATTTTGTTCATGTCAATACTTACATTTTGTGTAGAACTAGTATGATCAAGCGTAACCACGCGTACCTATTATAAAATCTTCGCTTGCAGATCCTGTATTACCATAGTATATTTGATGCTAGATGTAGAACTACAATCTCCATTAGTATATTGGAATACTATACGTAGAATTAAAATCCTCATTAGTATATTGACTATAAGAAATATAATACCAATTTTCATTATAATATAGGACAAGAGAAGTAAAATTAAATTTGTTATTATCATATTTAGTAGTTGATGAAGAATTACAATTTTCATTAGTATACTGGCTATAACGTTAAGTACAGACACACTGCAGGCATGGATCTGTATGGAAACGCATGAAAGGCTTTCTTATTTTACTTGCCCCATCTGGATTTTATTTTACTTCAAAGTGAGATCAGTAATGGAATGGAAATGCAGACAGACTACGTTGCTGTTGCTATAAGCAATCTTATAATAATAATAATAATAATAATAATAATAATAAAAGACGTTCTTAATCCAGAGCTACCGTAAAATCCTGCCTTATCAAGGCAAGTAGGACCCAAAAAGCGAAGCCTGTGCTAAGAACCAAAGAGTTTTTCGGAGGTACATGTGCCATGATTCGTGTCGTATGCAGGCATTCACAGCTCCGTAAAGAAACTGATGAACATAGTCAATAACGATAATAGCTATGGCTTCCTTACATTTAGCCTTGTTTAATCTGAACTAGAATATATTAGTAACCCTTGCAACCATTTAGAACTGAATGTCGCTGATTCACGGCTTGACATAGTGGAAGTGTGATCACATCTGGATAAAGGCAGACAAACAACAATCTTTGCCTAAAAGTGGCCTTTAAATGATCACTGATGTACTTTAAATGATCACTGATGTACTTTAAATGATCACAGATGTACTTTAATTGTGCTGAATATTTCCCTTACGGTAAAATAAATTACGAGTCGCTAAAAGAACCGACGGTAAAAGAAATGAAGCACAAAATCAGTGAGGATTCTTATTTGTGACCGCGCAAGTTAGTCACATTGTACTGATATGGAGAATGGGAGGGCAGGTTATAAGTAGTTTTCACCCTTTTTCTGACAGATACGAGTTCTCGTGAAACATAAGGTGTCCTGATTCTTCCATCATAGATAATTGTGATAGTCATCAGAGGGAATCACTACCTGGATTGAGTGTATTTTCCCCAGTCCACCCACCATGATAAAAAAAACGTACATTTATTGTCTCGCCCACAATACTATTTTTTTTTTGGGGGGGGGGGAATGGGGGGGGGGGTCTCGGGTTTAGCGCTAGTTTTTTGTACATGATAGGTAAGACATGTAGACATGGCGGCTAACATATCTGGTGGAGGAAGAATCCGGGAATAATCAATGACTTACTAGAAGCTACGGGAAAGCATTCACACATACTCACGTTGGGAGGGGCCCCGAGTGGCCGAGTGGTCTAAAGCGCTGTCCGTTACGGATCACTGCCGGCTCACCTCTGTCTGCGTGGGTTCGAGTCTAAGATTTGGCTAATGTAGTTATGTAAGAAAGCTTGCCAGTAGCTTCTCGTGGGTTGGTGGTTCTTTCCGGGGTTTTCCCGGGTTCTTCTTCCACCAATAATACTGGCCGCCATGTATAGCCAGCCTATCGTGTGCTGAAAAATGGCGGTAAACCCTAAAAAAACAAACATACTCACGTTGGCAGAGCCGAGACTCAAATCCACGTGGGTAGAGGTTTGATGTGTGATAGATCTGTAAAGGAGAATGCTTAGACCACTCGCCAATATAATGTTTCAGCAACCCTAGTGACACATAGTTTAAAAAAGCCCTGTGACCTTGAACTCTGACCTTTCAGTCACTCAATTCCCATAATAATATATGTCAAAAATGATAACAATACATGTACAGAGAGAAAAGATATGGATACTTCGTACAGTTCTTAAAAAATTATGTTGAAAAACTAAACAATTCACCCTTCACCTTTACCTTTGACACCTGAGTTCATCATCTCTAATGATACGCCATGTACGCTAATGATTCTGGCTGGAAATCCAATGCCTATCCACAGACAAGTACTATACTTTTCCCCCTTCACATATACAAATCTGACCACTGTGACATTGAGTCTAACATTGTGACCTTCACGTCAATAGCTATATTTATATCCTATGATAAACATAGTTGCATTGTCTGATGTCAATAGTCCTTGTTATATTTAAGCTTTTGATCACCCACATGAAACTTAAATAATTGTTTCCCTTTGTGCTTGGCCTTCTAACTCCTTATCCACCGTCTCAAGTGGTCAAATTCTGATGATTGTCCCTTCATTGAAATAGATGATAGTGTGCTTAAAAGACATAAAGAAAACCATTATTCAACACAAACGTTTATGCCAGACAGACGTACTTTGTGGACGTTATATTCGCGTTGAGCATGATTTGACGCATACGAGACTTAAGTGAAAAGTTCCTCACCATCTCTATTTCCATGAACTCTGCCTTTATTCCTTCAGGGAGATTTTATGTCATGCGTAATTAATTTGTTCATGGCCTGTCAGAAAATCTCAACGGCTTGTTTCAAATTATCTTCATTTCAGTCAATCAGGAAATTACTATTCCATGATAGCTGGAGACAGGGCTAAATATAAACGAAAGAAGTTATGATTTGCACATTTTCGGTTGTTGGTGATGGTGTCGTCGCCACTACCCCCTCCACAAACATAAACGTTATAGACGTTGTTTTCAGCATTTTAATTATCAGTTGCATACTTATTTTCATCATTAATATTTACATTGCTCTCTCTCTCTCTCTCTCTCTCTCTCTCTCTCTCTCTCTCTCTCTCTCTCTCTCTCTCTCTCTCTCTCTCTATCTCTGAACCATATACTTAAAAGTGATATCAAATGGACATGTACGATAACATTTATAAATGGATAATGCATTAAAAATAGCTTAGCCGACGAGTAATACCGTCTGTTTTAGTTAACGTGACTTCTGTTTCCGTTGTTTTAAATTCTCTTCTACAGAACAGTGATGGAATTTTCCCTTGCGTGTAAAATTGGCACTGGAATCACAGCAGGCACTGATCTGTCCAGATGAACATTATAGGCTTCCGTATTTCTGATGACTCATCTGGATTTCATTTAACTTCAAGGAAAGATTTGTGAGGGACGGGATAGGCTGACCGAGTATGCTACTACTGCTAGAATAAATCTTTCGCGAAAGCAAAGACAACAACACTGATGATGATGATGATGATGATGATGATGATGATGATGATAATGATGATGATGACGGCGATGATGATGATGATGATGGTGATGATGATGAAATTAATAATAATAATAATAATAATAATAATAATAATAATAATAATAATAATTTATGTCATTGCTAGGTCAATATTCAATGTGTAAGCTGTGATGACCAGCAGCCACATATGCTAAGTGGTTCCGAAAAACGCTGATATCAAATGTAATGATTACATCACACCTTTGTGGCTTTTTCACAGGAATGAGCTATAAAGTCATCCGTGTGGGCAAAAAGTGGTTTGATAAAATTCCTGCTGAAATTTTCAAAAAATATTCTACTTTGGAAAAGGAACAAAAGAGGACGCGATTGATATATTGGATGAAACAAAACTTAAAACCAGATGAAACCTTTATCTCGTCTTTTACACTCATGATTACGTAAATATCTCAAGGTATTTTAAGAACGAATCAGCAGGAAATTATGTTGATTGTTGTGTTTCTTTATCTTGCTAACACACCGAGTTATACCACCAATGCACAACACATTACTGGCTTTATCTATTGCTGTAGAACTCCCTTGGAAAATGCATTCTGCGTATTAACACGATTTCATCCCATCGGCGACAGTATTAATTAGTTTTAATTATCACAGAAATTAATTCCATTTGAAGTAAGTTATAGTAAGTTTCCTCCTGGACCCTACAATGCTCTTCATATTGTAGGTTCTATGTAAGTTTCTGCCGATTCCACCTACCCAATTTGCATGCACAGGTAGGAAAGGGGACATGAATAAAAGACATAGTGCGCGCTGCCTTGTATTACTGCTTGAGAGACGGGTACACCAGTTGTATATATAATAACTTTGACTTGATAAGAAAGATGTCCCAATATCGGCAGGCACACCATTCTATTTACATGGTACGTGCCTGACACCATTCTGCCAACGTGGTATACTTTTCTTCTTGAAATTAAGAAATGTCCAAATATGGAATTACTCTTTGCTTTTTGAAATAAAAACAGCTCAAGGATTCATGCATAAACTACCCCAACCCCCCAAAAATACCAACAACAAAAATCAAAACCATAAAATAAAATTAAAACCAGTCAAATAAAGAGAATACACAAGCATCACCTAATCATTAATGTAACAGATTTGTATATACTGTATATGTTACATTTTTTAAAATGTATTCTGCATTCGTCTTTCACTAGATATTTTGAAAATGCAAAATAACTTCAGAAAAAAGTTGTTATCTGAAGAAGAAGAAAAAAACCATGAGTTTATTTTCTGCTCACGGTATCACCAATCAAACCAACAAAGGTTTCCATGTGCAGCACGGTTTATTAGGAACACGCGTCAGATAAATTATTATGCGTTATTATCACGACGCCGATGAGTCCTACGCGTAATATTAAAAGTAGAGTTCTTGTACTGCTTATATATATATATATATATATATATATATATATATATATATATATATATATATATATATATATATATATATATATATATATATATATATATATATATATATATATATATATATATATATATATATATATATATATATTCATATAACCTTCCTGCTCATTGCTCATATGGACATTTGGATGGCATGCAATCAATCCTGCTAAAGCACTAATAACTATAAAATTAAAAGATAAATTGCAGAACAACTCTAGCATCAAGACATTTCCATGAAACTGAATAAACGATACATAACATGGAACCTAGTCATGTCAACAAATTTGCATACGGCAAGCAATATTACGCGAAATTAAAGATGCTCTTAACTTTAGACCTTGTGCATCCAGCACTAAACCCCGTCTTTCTCACAAGACAGACCTATGTTCCCTTTCTAGTTTAACGAGAAAAGAACTTTTTTCTTGGCTTCCTCGGAGCCAACCTTCTCTCTCTCAGACAATTTCGAACTAAAGAATTCCGATCAAAGTTGTCACTTTAAATACCCATTACATGCAACGTATACGTCTTGATTTCACTCGGCCAATCATAACCAGCGGTTTCTAAACAACTTTCCTAAGACAAACTTTTGTTTCATCAGTCAGAATCTCTGAACTACGCTATATATATATATATATATATATATATATATATATATGCTGTTTCAGTTTGCGCTGAGCTAATTGCAGAATTCGATAGCTTCTTTCAGGACATATTGAAAATATTTCCCCTACCCCATCTCCCATCCGATCTACAGCATCGCATGTCTTAATTCTCGAGCGAGATTCTTATATATTTGCTAACTAACCGGAATGTTTTATCATCAATCTTATCGTTCTACCATGCAGCAATGCCAACACAAACTTCAATTAAAAATATTTTTCATACACTGTAAAGAAAGTGTTTATAATACAATCAATTCTACTAGTTAATCTGAACTTGTTAGCAGAAGGGGAGACATGTATGACACGCGTAGCGGACAAAAGCTGGTCTAATTAGAACGTTACCGTTGAAATTTTGATGTCATTTGTCCAGAATTCAAATATCGCGTGTTGTATCAATTATCTTTGTCCTTAAATTTCCATTTTCTATGTCGAGATTTTGGATTGTATCTGTTGAATTAAACAGTAGTAATTGAAAGTCATATTTTATATGTCGAGGTTTTTAGATTGTGTCGTTTGAATTAACCTCCGCTGTGTAATTCAAAATATACACTGTAAAACGTCAACATATGAAATAAAACTTTAAAACACCACTGTTTAATTCAACATATAAATCAAAAATCTCGATCTTAAAAATAGAACTTTAAGGACATGTAATATGATGCATCATGTGATATTGGATTTATCGACAGCGACATCGAAATTTCAACTGCAACTTTCTCATTGGTCCGCTACGGCGTCTCATAGGCATAGTGAATTAAACACACATTATGGCAAGGCAGGAGACAAGAGTCGGACCTATGATGTAGCATGGAAGACTATTTGTCTCCCACCTGGACATGAATCACAATTAATTTTACTATATGTTCTCTACATATATTTTTAAGTACTGACCTTTCAACTATGTGACAATCAATTAAAATCATATGTTAATCTAAAATACCTCTAAAGATGACTTCACGGTGAAGTTCTTGTTAAGGGTTCACCGGTATTGTTTTTTGAGAGGCCGCACTGTAAACAGAACAGCATGTAAACAGAACACAGATTTCACTTCCGGATAATCACCAAGGCCTTATTACTCAATATGCACTGTCGCCAAAATACACACAGACAACCACTCTTTGAGCTCATATTCTCAAAAATAAACAATTAGCTTTAAATCACTACCAAAAATGCATCAATATAACTCTTCTATCACCACCAAAATGAGCGAGAGAAAAAAAAAAACGTTCTAAAAATAGACTAGAACTACATTCGTAATTGTGATGTGCTTCCGCCTGGATTAGATTCAGCATGTGATGATCAAACATTACATTAGTTTGACTATCAACTTAAAGTCGAAACCATTACATGATATTTTGTAACTTGTCAGGGGTCATGGTCAAATAGCTCAAACTTCTTCTGAATGAGTAGAACTATCTGGTGTATTGTAGTGCCAAGAAAACGATAAAATTAACAGTCACACAACTTATTATTTTACTTACAGGCTTATGCATGTTTTCTCACACAAATTGTAGTGTTCAGAATGGCGAAATATGAAATTTCTAAGTATTTTGAATGATTATATAAAAGAGGTGTGGTAACAAAGCATGTTAAAATTACCCCCCCCCCCCCAAAAAAAAAATGGTAGAAGTATTAAACAGCAGATGAAAAGCAGTCTATATGTATAGTTAGTAATAATTCAAATCATCACTTGTTCAAATAATCATAATTTCAAAGCCAGTAAAAAATACAATAGATTCTCAGTTACTCGAACTTCAATCATCTTAAATATTCGCCCGTTATGTGCACAATGAGTACTGTTCAATCAAAAGCGACTTGTGTTGTTCTTTATCTTGTCACTAACTCAGTAATCGACTCTCATTTTGATAATTACGTCATTACTTCAATCAATGGCAGTAAGTTTACGTAAATTATGTTTGCTATAAGAAAGTCGGAATATAATATAAACCCTTTGACGTACATGTATTTTGTAAAACAATCCAATTTAAATAACTGTGCTCACTACATCGTATCTATGTCAGCCATTCATGGAAACTGGAAGAAGTACAAATCAGACGAGGGAGCCAAAATATATTGAAATGGAATCAATCTTTAAATAGAGCGGGGTCTGGAAAGAAAAGCAGAGATCGCTAATCATTGATATCTGAATGTTTCTTCTTGTCACACAGACTTTGGATAATCAAGAATCTACAGTAATGTGAAGTACTGAAGTGATACTGGGTTAAGTTAAGGTCTGGAGCGAGACATTGGTTTGTTTTTAATTGATAATTCGTACAAATGGACCGTTTTTATTATCAAATTTGATGCCGAAACAACGTGACTAATACACGAAATCATACAAAATAGAGTGCATTCGTGAGATCATAGAGTTCCACACGAGAATATCATTTATTTCCTTCGGCAAGATAATGGAAACTCAGAATAAAACTATTGTGGTGTTCCAGACCACAAATTCACACATGTAAAGTTCATGTTGCACCTCAAGTCCCCTAATTCACACAAGGAAATTTTATGTTGTACCAAAGTCCGCACATTGCAAATTTCATCTTCTACCCAGTCCCCAAATTCACACATGAACATTTCAGAAGGTCGTTTCTAACATATGGTGAGATTCACATTGCAAATACAAGCCTCTATTCTCTAAGGTAATTTTTGAAAGCATTGTATGCTAAACAAATTAATGCAATTCAAATTAGTTACCATCCAAACCATCTTTAATTCTTTCTATATATTTTTCTTGCCTTGAACCTTTACTGACCAGTGCCGTCCCGCCTCCATCAGCATGGATCTCGAGTCTCAGGCTCGTCCAATGTGGGCGTGTGAGAAAGCTATCCAGTAGTTCCCATGGTGAGTGGTTGTTACCGAGATTTTCCCAGGTTCTTCCTCCAACAGTTAACTTGGTTGGTCATCACTTATCACCATGTGTTGAAATTTCCGTTAAAGTCTCAACAATAATAGCAATAACAAAGTATTTAGAGAAACCAATAAATCTTAAAGAAGCAAAATTTCGTTGAGAAAATTCTTAAGTGAACGATTGTTGAAGTAAAAATATTTTCGAGTTATTAAAAAAAGTATGCACAGCAGTTCAGAAAGACAGACGTTTTTGGTATGTTTAAGTTGCAGTTGGAATACTTCGAATTTTTCAAATGATAACAGAAAACAGATGAATTCCGGTCGTGCATTCGTCAAATGACATATTGGTGTGGTCTTGGGGTCTTCCGTTGTTCTTAAAAATGTATGTACAATCAACATAAAATTCATTGCCACTCCTTTTCAAGCGACCAATAAATGAGCAAAACATGCCGCTCAGTGAAAAGCACTCAAAAGTTTTCACATTCATCTAAAACATTATTCACAATTAATTCATTATACTTAACCTTAGGATGAAGCAACTTTTAGAACACTGTAATACTTTACGTTATTCAGAACCTTACGACTTTGTGGAAAACTAATAAATAAAAATGAATAAAGGATGAGCAGGTGGATTCTTGGCCCCCAAGTATATAGCATACTTCCTTAAAGACAAGAGCGTTATTCATTTAGTAAAACTATATATCATAAGTTGCATGTCCTTAAATGATGAAAAGCATGATTGGGCCTGTCATTGGATGCATGCTATCAAGGACACACTTCTTCCGGAACACAAATAGATATACTACTTTTGATGTGATTGTATTAATCCTAAAAAAAATGTTTACACACACACTCTCTCTCTCTCTCTCTCTCTCTCTCTCTCTCTCTCTCTCTCTCTCTCTCTCTCTCTCTCTCTCTCTCTCTCTCTCTCTCTCTCGTAATAAAAAGTACTGAATAAAACTCTTTCCAAGTCCAGAAAAGAATTGAAGGCGATCACGTGTCTGTGATAACCTTTGAGATACTGATATGTCATCAGTCTCTTGTTGAATGACAGAAATACTATTCCAGGTTTGAATTCGGTACATATTCCAATGAATTTCTTTATCCATGAATTTTATCAAAGCACTTTTTTATTTTCACATGAAATAATCGCTTGAATTTAATAATTTGAAGGGGAAAAAAAATCACCCCATACTCGTCACAACATAATACAACTTAAAGTGCTAGATGATAAAGTGTGTGTGCTAAATACTCACAGTCACAAGATAATATAGTTCAATGCTTGACCTCATGTCACAATTAGCATTTTTTATAAACAACCATAACCTAATGGAACATAACCTTCTAGAATTATATAATGAATGTTGTTTATTTACAACACAACAGCCTATATAATTCACATAGAAATCTCCAAAACCCTGACTCTGATCAACATATTTACTCATTGGTTTACCTAAATAATAATTCTGATAATAAGCTCATACACATAGATAATAACGACGCTATTATTAGTTGTTTTACATAAATGAAATAAATATACATTTAAAAAAAAAGACAATCGGGTCAAGCAGAAATAAACTCAGTTTTGGACAAGGTCAAGTCAGCATACACATACAATATACATGTTATGGAATTTAAAAAATGAAATTAAGAAATAAACAATAAAATTAAATATACATAACAACAACAACAAGCACACGAATTTGAAAATGCGAAGTTAACACTTTTAATTTCTTTACGTTTGGAGCTAAACAATGTCATCCTCAGAAAAGCATGAAAAACATTCAATTATTTTGTTACAAAGCAGCAAAACTACTCAAACTAGCGAAAAGATGAAAAATAGGAGAACGATAAAACCAGAGAAAAATCAGCTACATATCTAAATCGTGGAACGCACCGTCTATGCAGAAGACAAACAGAAAACTTATTGGGGTATATTTACAAATAATTTGTACAATGTACAGATGTTACCGACTGCGTCTAACCAGGGGTAGAGAGACGTGGAGCCCACACATAACGAATGATACAGGGAACCCATTGGGATTTAGTTCTGCATGAGAGGAAAATCTATATTATCAAATTCACGTATCAGTTTGTATCACATGTACACAAATCTCGCAACAAAATTTACCGAAATAAAAATTTGCTCTTCTTCTTCTTCTTCTTCATTACTATTATTATTATTATTTGTTTAGTATCTCGCTACACAGCAGAATAACTGCTATACACCATGGTGTGGGTAGGGCGGGGTGGAATTCTTTTTCCAATCTTTGCGTACTGGGTCACAATCTAAAGTCACGCCACTGACGCTATACTTATCACAGAGAGAGAGAGAGAGAGAGAGAGAGAGAGAGAGAGAGAGAGAGAGAGAGAGAGAGAGAGAGAGAGAGAGAGAGAGAGTGTGTGTGTGTTTGTGGCTATAACATGAGAACTCATTGACTCATGTTTGTTCTTATCATGTTTTGTCAAGTCATTTCCTCATTAATTTGCATACAATATCCAGATAATGGACGTTACTTTAGCAAGAAAGAGAAATAGATTGATTGGATATGAATAAGCTGATTTCCAAACCTGCCTGAACAGTTCTGGTTTTTAAGGGACACTGAAAATCAAATATCATTAAACCAATCTGTCAAGACATATTGCATTTTCATTATGATATACAGAACCTTTAGGTTATTATTATATTGTGACTAATTTACACAAAGTCAATGCAGACTGTGACACTCATGTGCAGTCCAACTTTCATTCATTACTTTTGAACTTTAACTTAAAGCGCCAATTCCGTAATGTGTATCTCACATATATAAACCCCAATGAATCTGTTTCTCCTGATAATATCACAATCGGAAGCAGATACCCATTCTGCAACATTACTATATGAATGGATTCCTATCATGATCAATCTAAATAATGTAACAAAGATTAAAAAACACTTTATAGATTGCAGTGTATTTTAGGATAGAACATTACCATTTGATCATCAATGGGAAGTGAATCTGACTGAGCTAAAACATGAACAGCGACAAGAGTTATCTCCTCTCTCTCTCTCTCTCTCTCTCTCTCTCTCTCTCTCTCTCTCTCTCTCTCTCTCTCTCTCTCTCTCTCTCTCTCTCTCTCTCTCGTGGAAAGGCAATTGCATTTTGTACAAAGACTGTCCCAACAACAACAACAACAACAACTACTACTACTACTACTACATGCCGGCATGAAATATTGAAAGTGTTGTTGTGGAGGGCCTGACTCTAAAATCAAGCACGCGCGCACTCATGCATCAGTAAACACATTTTATCTATGGTGCCAGGTGTACATTCATAATTTGTCAACACAAGGTGATTGATGTGATTGTTTTTTTTTTTTAATAATAAATTTATTTTTAGTAATTAAAGACATGGATACGTTTGAAAATTAAATCGTTCGGCGTTTGTCTTCTTATTCAAATTGATGTGCGGCTTGCGCATGGTTATTTGACAGTATTAGCGAAATACTAATAATCAGACGGGAAGCATATCTAGTCACTAATAGCAGTAGACACGTTAGTTCATAAAGCTGTTTAGTACACAATGTTTTTCAACAGTAGCACCTTGAGGATTGACTTGCGTTTGCACTCTGATCTTCATTCTGTGTCCAAAATGACCATCGGACATGAAAAATGCGTATATAAATTTTGTGTTGGGCTGGATAAACATCTTTTGCTATGAACTTCACTTGACTTCTTAGATCCAGTGAATGTTATTCTTTTGTTTTTGTTGTATTACAGCGATATATTTTACTTTTTAAAAAAAGGAAATTCTATCTTAGGCACCTGGATTCGGCATTGTGCACAACAACTGTCCGGTGCACCCAAAATTACTAAACTGTGTTTTCATTGCCAACAGAACTCACTACAGTCACTACTAAATTTTATGCGAGGAATGTATCACACGTTAAAGCAAGACTGATTTGAACGTGCTTTCCAATGTGCGAATTTATCGCCGCTTGTTCTAGAAACACAAACCTTCCGTCTGCGTGTCTCTTTGTATTACACAAACCTTCCTTCTGCGTGTCTCTTTGTATTACACAAACCTTCCTTCTGCGTGTCTGTTTGTATTACACAAACCTTCCGTCTGCGTGTCTCTTTGTATTACACAAACATTCCTTCTGCGTGTCTCTTTGTATTACACAAACCTTCCGTCTGCGTGTCTCTTTGTATTACACAAACCTTCTTTCTGCGTGTCTCTTTGTATTACACAAACCTTCCGTCTGCGTGTCTCTTTGTATTACACAAGCCTTCCGTCTGCGTGTCTCTTTGTATTACACAAACCTTCCTTCTGCGTGTTTCTTTGTGTTGCAATTGCTTTCTTGGTCACAGACAGAAAGTTCAAAAGTTCAACTTTCCGGCTTGAATAATCTCATTCTTGGCAGAACCTGAGGCTATTTTGTTTTACATTTCAGACTTGTTAATTACATAGTCTTGATCTGTTGGTGACCTTAGTAATTTACCGAAACCCAAACAAAAACAGCGGTAGAAAGAAGTACAAGGTTGGCTTAGTCATTGAATGTGGAATATTTTTTTGGCCCCTTTAAAACGATAAGTATGTGAACTGTTTTGTAGTTTTACTAAGAAAATCAAAATAGTGTGATGGACAGGGACGTCATTTGGGGAGGGCTGGAGCATTTGTCCCCTCACCCTGCCCCCCACCCCTCCGAATTTGCATGTGCTGTAAAGGTGCTGTAGCCTATATACGAAAACTAACAAACCATCAAAGTTGTCCCCTACCCTTCTCCCGAAAAATATTGAAAAGATGTCCCTGGTGATGGGATGTTAAATTAACCGAATACATTTTCCAATAATTAATCAAACTGATATTTTGTAAACAAAAATATTATGTCTACTTTTTTTTTATCTTCTTACGAACTTGAAGAAATAATATGGTGACGATTATTCGGTTTTTAATGTGTTAGATGCTGCATATTCGAGTTTGAAGTGTATGATGCTGCATATTCGAGTATGAATTGTGTTAGATGCTTCAGATTGGAGTTTGAATTGTGTTAGATGCTGCAAATTAGAATTAGAATTGTGTTAGATGCTGCGTTAGAGTTTGAACTGTGTTAGAGACTGTAGATTAGAGTTTGAATTGTGTTAGATGCTGTATATTCGAGTTTCAATTGTGTTAGATGCTGCATTAGAGCTTGAGCTGTGTTAGAGACTGTATATTAAAGTTTGGACTGTGTTAGAGACTGTATATTAGAGTTTTAACTGTGTTAGAGACTGTATATTAGAGTTTGAATTATTGTGTTAGATACTGCATATTAGAGTTTGAATTGTGTTAGATGCTGTATATTCGAGTTTGAATTGTGTTAGATACTGCATATTAGAATTTGAATTGTGTTAGATACTGCATATTAGAGTTTGAATTGTGTTGGAGACTGTTTATTAGAGTTTTAATTGTGTTAGATGCTGTATATTAGAGTTTTAATTGTGTTAGAGACTGTATATTAGAGTTTTAATTGTGTTAGATGCTGTATATTAGAGTTTTAACTGTGTTAAAGACTGTATATTAGAGTTTGAACTGTGCTAGAGACTGTATATTCGAGTTTGAATTGTGTTAGACACTGCATATTAGAGTTTGAATTGTGTTAGATGCTGTATATTAAAGTTTTAATTGTGTTAGAGACTGTTTATTAGAGTTTTAATTGTGTTAGAGACAGTATATTAGAGTTTTAACTGTGTTAAAGACTGTATATTAGAGTTTTAATTGTGTTAGAGACTGTTTATTAGAGTTTGAATTGTGTTAGATACTGCATATTAGAGTTTGAATTGTGTTAGATGCTGTATATTAGAGTTTTAATTGTGTTAGAGACTGTTTATTAGAGTTTTAATTGTGTTAGAGATTGTATATTAGTTTTAATTGTGTTAGATGCTGTATATTAGAGTTTTAATTGTGTTATAGACTGTATATTAGAGTTTTAATTGTGTTAGATGCTGTATATTAGAGTTTTAATTGTGTTAGATGCTGTATACAAGAGTTTTAATTGTGTTAGAGACTGTATATTAGAGTTTTAATTGTGTTAGAGACTGTATATTAGAGTTTTAATTGTGTTAGATGCTGTATATTAGAGTTTTAATTGTGTTAGAGACTGTTTATTAGAATTTTAATTGTGTTAGAGACTGTTTATTAGAGTTTTAATTGTGTTAGAGACTGTATATTAGAGTTTCAATTGTGTTAGAGACTGTTTATTAGAGTTTTAATTGTGTTAGATGCTGTATATTAGAGTTTTAATTGTGTTAGAGACTGTATATTAGAGTTTTAATTGTGTTAGATGCTGTATATTAGAGTTTTAATTGTGTTAGAGACTGTATATTAGAGTTTTAATTGTGTTAGATGTTGTATATTAGAGTTTTAATTGTGTTAGAGACTGTATATTAGAGTTTTAATTGTGTTAGAGACTGTTTATTAGAGTTTTAATTGTGTTAGATGCTGTATATTAGAGTTTTAACTGTGTTAAAGACTGTATATTAGAGTTTGAACTGTGCTAGAGACGTATATTAGAGTTTGGACTGTGTTAGAGACTGTATATTCGAGTTTGAATTGTGTTAGATGCTGTATATTAGAGTTTTAATTGTGCTAGAGACTGTATATTAGAGTTTTAATTGTGTTAGAGACTGTTTATTAGAGTTTTAATTGTGTTAGAGACTGTTTATTAGAGTTTTAATTGTGTAGAGACTGTATATTAGAGTTTTAATTGTGTTAGATGCTGTATATTAGAGTTTTAATTGTGTTAGAGACTGTATATTAGAGTTTTAATTGTGTTAGATGTTGTATATTAGAGTTTTAATTGTGTTAGAGACTGTATATTAGAGTTTTAATTGTGTTAGAGACTGTTTATTAGAGTTTTAATTGTGTTAGATGCTGTATATTAGAGTTTTAACTGTGTTAAAGACTGTATATTAGAGTTTGAACTGTGCTAGAGACGTATATTAGAGTTTGGACTGTGTTAGAGACTGTATATTCGAGTTTGAATTGTGTTAGATGCTGTATATTAGAGTTTTAATTGTGCTAGAGACTGTATATTAGAGTTTTAATTGTGTTAGAGACTGTTTATTAGAGTTTTAATTGTGTTAGAGACTGTTTATTAGAGTTTTAATTGTGTAGAGACTGTATATTAGAGTTTTAATTGTGTTAGATGCTGTATATTAGAGTTTTAATTGTGTTAGAGACTGTATATTAGAGTTTTAATTGTGTTAGATGCTGTATATTAGAGTTTTAATTGTTTTAGAGACTGTATATTAGAGTTTTAATTGTGTTAGATGCTGTATATTAGAGTTTTAATTGTGTTAGAGACTGCATATTAGAGTTTTAATTGTGTTAGAGACTGTATATTAGAGTTTTAATTGTGTTAGATGCTGTATATTAGAGTTTTAATTGTGTTAGAGACTGATAATCTAAGAAAATGGAATTCCATGTCATATATGTGTATATCACATTTATTACACTACAAAAACGGTTACACGTGTTTCATTTGTGTGATCATTTTAATCATTGCTGTAAAGTATTTTCTTGCCTGTCTTAAAAACATGGATTTCTACATCGCGTTTTTCGAAATGAAATGTTCAAACTATACAATAAAGTTTATTTTATTCTTTGGGACAAGAGGTGCGATTCTTACCACGGTATTTTTTTCTGACAGCAATAACCTGTACTTTTTCACTCTACCGGTACAAATTAAACGTAACAAATTAAACAGCATGTTTTAATTTTTTGTGACATACTACTACTACTATTACTACTAATACTACTACTTATTATTATTATTATTATTATTATTATTATTATTATTATTGTTATTGTTGTTGTTTCTGTTATTATTATTAGTGTTATTATTATTATTATTGTTATTATTATTATTATTGTTATTGTTATTATTATTATTATCATTATTATCATTATTATTATTATTACTGTTGTTGTTGTTCTTGTTGGTGTTGTTGTTGTTATTATTATTATTATTATTATTATTATTATTATTATACAAAAAGTTGTATTTGTCTCAACTTAAGTTTGAATATTTCAGCATAATGATATTTAAATATTGTTTAATCACGTGTTTGATACGTGCATCGCAGAGGCGGCGTTAGGAGTACGCGGGGCCTAGGGCCGACCATGACTGCGCGGGGCCTGGGCTTGACAAACTCATAAGGACGACCTTAGACCTAAAGCGCAGGGTCCCCCAAGAACGGGGCCTGGGGTTGTCGCCCCACTTGCCACCCCATAAACGCATTTAATGGTGCATCCTATGCCAAGGTGATGGCTAACAGCGATGTTACGAATGATATTAAAGCTGAATCGAACTTTTGGATACATTTGGATTACATATGCCATAGTTTAGATATTTGAGTAATGTCTTAAGTACGTGTATTCCTTTCTAAGATTGCGAATCATTTAAGATTTTCAAGAGAGCAGTTGTTTTCTGTTAGAACTTTTGCTAATTTCACAAGTCCGCTAAATATATGTTGTCGTTTCTTGAGTAAGTATGTTTTATTAACTAGGTCTCTCTGATTACTTCTTTTTTTTATGACGCTTTCTAATGTCAGCACAATGTCCTGTACAGGGTGTCAGTTACAGTGTAAGCACACCAGTTTCATTTTAATTACAGTTTGTTAGACTACAGCTTACACAACAGTTGAAATGCATAGAGCAAATGTGTCTACTTTAAGGTATTGTACATTTAATTTTCGGTCTAGGGGTTCTTTTGAGCTGTGATATTTTCTTTTCTTGTATCTCAAACGTTTTCAAACATTATTGAATGGTTTTCTATATGGAATATCTTTGCTCTATACAGAAACATTAGCGCGATGTTTTCGAGCTATTGTTCTTGCTATAATTTGTCTTGGAACTCGATTACAAGAAAAGGCGTGGAAAGAACTGTGATAATTATGTATGTGAGGTCATTTTGGATAAATAAATGCAATATACCCGAATAACATCAGCTATTCAAACGTTTTGCAGATGAATTACTTTGAAAAGTAGGCTAGATAGAATTACATAACGTTTTTGACTTTAATATATATTTTTAAAAATCAGAATTCCAGCCTGTTTTGACGAGAAAAAATGAACGGCTCGCGTGGCCGCGGGTTCTCCATAGAGTCCCCACCCCACATTAGTTATTTTATGCATTTGGTGATTTGTCTATTTCTTTATATAATCTCATAAAGCCATTTTTCATTTTCTGCGTACCTGTCAGCTTGGTATAGATTTGGAGTGAGAATTAGTTTGCTTAAACCACATTGCATATAACAGACATGGGTAGGTGATTTGTAGCCCTCATTCTTGAATTGATTTAGTTTTCACCCCATCAATTAGCCGGATTTCGGAGATAAATAAACACATGAAGGCTTATCTTTGATCTTGCATATTATTGCCGTAGAGAAAAGTTTATTGCAAGATACTTAGCAAATTTCTCGAGAAATACTTATTTGGCTAATACAAAGTAGATCACAGAAAGCAATATTAGATACAAATCCATCCGCTTTGACCAAGGATGGATCGGGTGGAAAAAAAAGGACTGAGACCTCTGAAACATACACGGGATAGGTCAATAGCATTTCAAACCAAATCGACGATCTATCTTTAATGAAATTCTCAAATGAAGTGACGCTTACAGTACTAAGTGATTAAGCTGAACATTAAAATAAAGCTCTTTATTCTCGTAGCACCATGTCTCGGAGACACGTCTTAGAATTATGAGAATGAAGCTCATGCAACTAAAAAACTGTGACTTGTATATTTACGACAATTTACGTGAACATTGGACATGTTGTCTTTATAAATAGATCACGTGACAAGGGATCTGTACGATCTGTAAATCGTCTTGACAGTTTTACGTATAAGCTTTAATTATTTTGATTCTAGTTTAGGAGGTACTTAGTCATATTTGTTAATACATATTATCCACAAACCATTTCCCTCCCCCAGACTTTAACAAAACTTCTGCCTTCATTTGAGTATTCGAACCATTACATAAAGAAAATCAATCAAGGAGCCTGCCTTTGTATTTGATCTAATAGAGTAACTTAAAAAAAGTGAAATATTGTTCATCTTCCAACAGAGTTTATCTCAATGTATTAATGTATCTTTTCAGTCGAGTTTATCTCAATATATTAATGTATCTTTTCAGTCGAGTTTATCTCAATGTATTAATGTATCTTTTCAGTCGAGTGTATCTCAATGTATTAATGTATCTTTTCAGTCGAGTTTATCTCGATGTATTAATGTATTTTTTTAGTCGAGTTTATCTCGATGTATTAATGTATCTTTTCAGTCGAGTTTATCTCGATGTATTAATGTATCTTTTCAGTCGAGTTTATCTCGATGTATTGGTCAATTACTGTTGTGCCGTTTCTTTTGCTCTCCAGATCTCATCCCACATTCTCACACTTTTTATTTCATGCTTAATATATACGACTGACTAAGAGAACCGCCGTTTGATTGGGTATAATATAAATGTATCAAGTAAAATAACCAAGTGTTATATATATATCTATATTTTTGTGTAATTCGTGGCAAATAATTTTGTTTAACTTTTGTAATTTGTATTCGTAGCTGTAAATTGTAGTTTTTATTTTTAGCTGCACTTGTGTTAAGTACATAGGTCCTATTTTAAGATATTAAAGAAAATTGCACAGGATCTATAAATAGATGCTTATGTATTGACCATTGCTAATAATACAATTATTATTAAATATATTGACAAGATTCTGCCTTTTTCCCATTGAACAGGTCTGTCAAGTAGCATTTTAGAAGAATTAAGTTAATTACCATTGTTTAAATCAAGTGAGTTTTTCTACGACGGTTGAAATGTGTAATTTGTCAGGTATTTAGTAGTGACAAAATGCGTGTTTTAGTCATTATACTTAGCTCGGACGGGGCAGTTTTCTTATTTTTATTTATTTTGTTCATCTTGTAAGATCAAGTCTGCAGACATATTTTATGTTGTATTTAAGATAATATTTGAGAGGAAAAATATTTGTTTGGATTATTCAGTGGAAATGTGTTTACTGGGCTATACAACTATACTGGAGTCTGGAACTAGTGATTTTTTTTTAAATGAGCACAGAACAATGCCATTTTGACAACTTCACAATTCTTGGCAGACTAGTATATTTCCGGTTCTGAAATTTAAACGGAACTTTTCATTCTTTTGGACTTTAATAGAACTTTGCAGGATTATTTTGGATTCACTTCATAATGCTGTACGTTATTCTCATATTTTCATTAGAAAGCTTTGATAAATAATTTATTAATTAAGCTTTATAAACATGTTGGTTTTGTTTCATTTTGTTTCTTAGTTTATGACCAGAGTCGTAACACCAAGCATGACATAGAATTTTCATTAAAACGATAAAATAAATGCCCCCACCTCCAAACAAACGAAACAAAAACCAAACCATGGAACGGAATTCGCTTCAATAGCTCATGGAAGTACACGCGCACTTACACAGGCAAAAGAGCCGTTTTTGCCTCTATTTTTAAAAAAAATTAAAGTTCAGTCTGTTAAATGGTTTTTGCCTTTGACATCATTCTGCCGTTAAAAAAACAACGGCCAATTCAAAATGTATTGGTTGCTGTTGCTCCATCAAAACACTCGATTTACTCGACCTGTTTCCATGTTTTCTTAAAAAAATCCCATTTCTCCAGCTTCAAAATTATTGAAAAAAAAAAACAACACAATTAATGCTAAGTCTATTTATATGGCTTGTATTTTTAAAAAGGTTTTATATCTGTATTTCATGTCTTCTATTATTCGTACCATGTAAATATGTAAATAATTCTGACATGTTTACCTTTAACCTTGTCATATTTCATGTTTAAGTTTAATTAGAGGTTGTATCTTCTAACAGATTGTGCGTGTGGAGTGGGGTGGGGTGGGGTGGATAGGTGTGCGTTGGTGAGAATTCCCAATATTGACATTTTTAACTTGGTTATATATATATATATATATATATATATATATATATATATATATATATATATATATATATATATATATATATATATATATATATATATAACCTCTTGAAAGAAAAGTACATTTGATTGGTTACTAATTTTAAAACACATCCTAAGAGTTAATGCAAGGATAGAGTGGATGATGCTGTCATGTATGGTGTGTAATGAAGACTATTTTCTTAAACTATAAAAGACTTGCATTATGTACTTCATGAACATTAGCGGTATCGTTTTATTCAGTTTGTACTGTTTCCTGAGACCATTTTATGCTGGACATGGGTGTTAAATTTATAATGAATCACAAATATTACGTTAGATCCACATTGCACCGCATATAAAAGTTACGAGAAGCGTTAGCGTATCATGTACAATATATAGTCTGATACAAATATATAGTGCAATAAAGATGATATTAACGAGCAAGAACTATTTCTTTTGTAGGTATACAACTAAATAACTTTCATCTGAGTCGTATCTGGCAGTTCGCTTTCTTTTATAAGTATAATTAAATCGCAACTTTGACGAAAATGCGGCTAAATTGATATATGAGGGCAGTCAATAAAACGACTGCCTTTACTCTAACAGATAGTGTTCTACTTCCAAATAGCTATGTTGTGGTGGTAAATTATAGCCAATACACACCCACTGATGTTTGCAAACAATATTAGGATGTTTGGCTGAATGGAAAACAAAATTACCTATGATAATTTAGGTGACCAAGGTGAGATTTGGAGTCGATCTTTCGATTAGAGACATATATTATAGTAAACAATAGCACAACATACGGTATGTACTTTTTCGAACCTGATTTCTTGGACAAAGTGAATATGTACTGGATGTAAAGATGTACAAGTCAGGTAAATAGATAGATCATGGTCTACGTCATTATATTGTTTTCTTTTAGCAGCTTGCAAAAATCTAGATCTGGTGGCGCATTATGTACGCCCGGCCTGTGCCCGAGTATATACGGTTTACTGCGCATTTATCTGTATTGTAGTCGTAAATCATTTACAATGATTAGAAGGACGATTTAAAAGCGGCAAGAAACTTTCTTTCCTCCTCACCAATATAGTATTGAATTTTTCAAGGAATCCTGTCCTCTCGTCTCTACCACTGATTGTCAGTGGTGTTTATCATTTGACAGCGACAAAACAAACATCGAATCTCGGGTGACAATGGTACAGCGCTGGTGAACTGGAGCACAACGCTTCTCGGTAATTCTTTGATAGAGCGTGACGTGAAGCTTGAATGAGTTGCATTAATGCGATTGATTGCATGATTTCCACTGGAAGGTTCGTGAACGGGTCTGCTCGATTGATTAAGGGACATACGTGCGTAAAACTTCGATAAAATCAAGGAGTTGTAGATAAAATTCATGTAATGTGGATTAACGAGGCTTTGATATATGAAGAGGTCTGCACTGTGTTAACCATCTTTACAGAGTTTTGGCATCTATAAAATTACTTGTCGTTCTGCGATGGTCTTAATTAAGAGCTGTATATACATAAAAGTTGTCGATTATTCAGACTAGGACATTAAAAGACAGTCGTAGAATAGTGTGATTAAAAGCTCATTACCCGTTTATCGATCAAGGGGTGAAAAGTGCACAGACTGCGCTTACTGTCAAGCACAAAGACTTGACTCATCACAGAAATACGCGCCGTTCGTCTGCAGCTATGAGAAGCTGCAATGCAGAAAGCCTAATGTGACATATCGATCTTGGGGTTTTCCTGTTGATATTGCAAACATTTCATGATACACTATAAAGTTGCCGTTGGCTAGATTTGTGGCGAAACCAAACATCCTGTTATGTTTGTATGGATATGACACTGTATTGATTCATGGTAGCAAACACCATCCTGTGTCCATTCTTTCTGGGATCAGAGGACAAAATGGACCTATCGAAAAGTAGTATCCGAGCTCATTTAACACCGTATCAGAGTCTACCCAGGTTAAGTTTATCACAAACATCTTTGTTAGAGGAGAATTTTAAGCAGAATCGAAATCCCACTGAGCTGGATGTTGTACTGTATGCTGCTGAAGCTGGTATAACAGAAGAAGATGTTAAGGTAATGTTACTTACCATATTACAACTAGGCAATCTCGGGTCTTTCTAGTGTCCATTATTTTAATTTTATTTTGTTGCGGAAAAAGATGAAGCTTTCCACCTTACCTTTTCTTTTAAACTGTAAAGCTAGGATGATCCTGGTAAATTAAAAACTATTTTTTTTTAAAAAAAAAGCATGTTTGATTGGAAATCATAATGAAAATGTAGGTTATGGACTTTATGTAAAATACGCCTAAATCAGTGAACAGTGAATACAGAATTTGTCGATGGTATCACCAGCTTATATACACGCCGTCAAATGATTGTTATATGTTGCTGATTTAGCAACTAGCAAATTTATGTTTGGCGTATATGGTGATGTTGTGTGGATCCCGATATTTTTCAAGCTACAACCCCAAATCAAAGTCCGTTTACGGTGAAGTTGGAACCCCGAGTCCAATGCCAATTTCATGAATACATGTGTCTTTTCCTGTCCATTTAATGTCCATTTAATGTATGTATGGCTAATGTTATGTCTATTTAATTTGCATTGTGTGCTAGTTAGGTTTTATTAATTTTAAAAAAATTCATTGGGTAATGTAAAGTTGTATACCTTGTCCAAAGTCAGTGACAGTTTTGAAAACAACTACAATGTACATTTTCCTGGCTGAAAGATAACTATTAGGAGTTTAAGTCAATGATATTATGTTTTGTTCTGGTCATTATTAGAAGTATATTAACATACGTTTTAATTGTAACTAAGATTTTATCTTATAAACATTTGCAAACTTCTTAAAAATATTTTCCATTAGGTAATAGGTTTGTTTTGAAATGCTAAAGTGACCTGGGACAGGTTGAGGAGTATACAATTTTTTTTACCGGAAAAATAAATATTCCTGCAATAGCATCAGACATGTGAGACAAACAACTCGAGTTATATAAACGTTTAGTAGTAACACCTAAATTGCTACAGCAAGATAAAAATTCCAACAGAACTGGCAAACTTACACATTTGGGACCATAACTGAGCACACATTTCATGTGTTGAGCTTCAACGGTGAAGAAGGAGTTCAGCAACACGACATTACATACAACGCACTTGTACATGTGTATGAACTGTGTCGTATTCCTTGTTGGATGAAGTATATCAATCTACAGCTAAATAAACAATTGTATCTCCAATGTGTTTAATATCTCGATTTATCTTGACTACGACGTACGACTTTTGCTGACGCAGAATTGTGAATGTATAAAAGAGTAGTTCAAACCATCTAAGTGTTGTGATTGTATTGTAAACAGTAGGTAGGTATATTGACTATATATTTGAACCTATTTAGGCACTGAATGCAGGTCTAAATATCCTTTAAATAAGTTTGTACAAGCCTTTTCGATGGGCATTAATCGATTTTCCACTTCAAAGTGATTGACAAGTGTAATCGCTTATACCCCCACCAGGGGCACTTTTGAAGTATGAAAACCTAAACAAACATAATTTCCGCAAACAAAATAGCTCAGCAATGCAAATAACTGTAGCCAGTTATTGGCGTTACATAAGAAGTGAAGTCTTGTTCGTTTAATTAATAACGGACACATATCATCAAACATAATCATGTGTTTGTAAAACACGTATCTCCGAGCCTCCATGTCGTGTTGAACCGTACCGGTGGCCTAGAGGTTAGAGCGTCTGCAGTGGAAGCGGGCGGTCATGGGTTCGATCCCCGGCGAGTCATACCAAAGACTTACAAAAGTGGTATTAACAGCTGCCTCGCTTGGCGCTCAGTATTAAGAGGTTAGTGTTAGGACTTGTCGGCCTGGTGTCAGGATAATGTGACTGGGTGGGACATCATGCTACGTGTCTGCAGCATGATGCCCCAGTGATAGATATCACTTTAAACTGCCTCACTGCAGACATCGTAGCGATATGACTGAAAAATTGTTAAACCTACGTTAAAATCCTAAACAAACAAACAAACATTCATGTCTCAAAATTATATTACTTGAAAGAATAGTATAACAATTTTTTTTTAAAATAGGAAATACGTGTTTGTAAATCATGCATCCCCGAACATTCTTGGTTTGACCTTCACCCCAGCGTCTGAGCCTCGTAGGTATATAATCGAGGTAAAGAACTGCTCTGGGTACAAATACTAGATCGGGGTGGTCTTTTATCTAGTCATAATCTGTGGTCATATAAATTTTTATTGTGTGGGGATCTACATATCTTTCAAGTTATGTTGATAGAGATACGTCCCTTGGTGATAAGGATGGACCACAGGCCAGTGTCTCTTGAACGAACAATTTGTCTTTCTGTGCCCATTTAGTGTAAGCAATTTTACAGGACGGAGTTCTCAGTAGTTTATAATTATGAAAAAGGCGTTAAGTTTATACCAGATCAGATCATCAATATCCATTTTATTTGTCTGATATAATATATATATATATATATATATATATATATATATATATATATATATATATATATATATATATATATATATATCGGTAGTGTAGATCTTTATAGCTTCAGTATTATTACTCGTGACAGCTAAATTTTTGGTGAATGGAAATGTCTCGGTCGTCTCAATCTTGCATGTGTTACCTAGTTAATAAGTTGACAATCAGTTTATTGATAATACATGCCAATTTCCAGACACGTAAATAAACAACTCATTATTTGTATTTAAATGTGTATCAAGTCACCCCAACCTCTTTTGCCCTCTTCATAGTAGCAAAATCAAAATTACCCAAAATACTCGCACAATTTTCTAGACATAGGTTCATAATTGATTCAAGTTCACATGTCTAGCTTTAACGGTGCAGGAGTAATTCATTGATTCTACGCATGTATGAACGTTGACGGATCCATGACCCACGCAGTTTTATTTCTTCCTAAAGGCATTAAACGTTTATAGATGTATCAGTTAGTGAATGGTACAGTTGAAAATGTTCATTTATTGCAGCAAATCTTGCAGCTATTTCCTCTTTATAGTTACCTTTACTTTTTTGCCAGTATACCGACCTAAATTGTATACCAGTATACTGACCTAAATTGTATACCAGTATACTGACCTAAATTGTATACCAGTATGCTAACCTAAATTGTATACCAGTATACTGACCTAAATTGTATACCAGTATACTGACCTAAATTGTATACCAGTATACTAACCTAAATTGTATACCAGTATACTGACCTAAATTGTATACCAGTATACTGACCTAAATTGTATACCAGTATACCGACAAAAAATTGTATACCAGTATACCGACTTAAATTGTATACCAGTATACTAACCTAAATTGTATACCAGTATACCGACAAAAAATTGTATACCAGTATACCGACTTAAATTGTATACCAGTATACCGACAAAAAATTGTATACCAGTATACTAACCTAAATTGTATACCAGTATACTGACAAAAAATTTATACCAGTATAACGACTTAAATTGTTATATGTACGTTTGAACCAACTACTTATTTAGCGTCGATTAACCTACCAGGAGCCACAACAACTCATTTGGAGAACGTCGGACTATTATTGCAAAAGGTCGCGGGCTTCTGGGTGGCTGCCTTAGTGTGTTCATATGAAAAGCGCTTTGCTTACATTTTCTAGCCATTATTGTGTTCAAGTGCCAATAAAACAGAAACAGCCAACAAACAGTTTGCATATCTTTATCAATAATTAGAATGGAAAGTGTTAAGATACAAAAGTTGAGTAATTTATCTATAAATTATTTTTCATTCCATTTCAGAAATGGTTTCAGCATCGGTTGGCAGTATGGCGACAACAGCAGGGTCTTCCTGCCAACAGTGGTTACATTAACAACTAGTGTGTGTGAACAATACAACCACTTGTCTAACTAGTCCCGATGGACAGCAGTCTGTCTGACTTTTCATTTATTTCAGATGCACGAAAAAACTAGGTCAAACTTAATCCATACCTCATTATTGATGTTGTTTCAATATACAACTACACATTGTCTGTCTGTCTATCTGTCTGTCTGTCTCTGGTGATGTTGAGACTGTCATTTTTGTCACGAAAAAGTATGACCTAGCGAATATTCGTACCGACTATGTTCACATATCACGTGTTTGATTCACGTGGTTTAGTCTTGTGAACGTGTAACTATCTGAACTAAATGTGTTATTATTTAGGGCATAACTTATTCCTTGATGTATATTTTTAAATTTGTAAATATCACGTATGTTTCAAGTGAAAGGAATGTTCAGTGTCTTTCCAAACCGATGTGATTTTGTTTCGTTGTTAAATTACATGACCGAACGCAGAATATGTTTCCGAAGTATTTTCTTCGATTGTAACGGTCATACGATACTTTGTTCAGCAGACATTTCGTCAAATGCTTTAACTTAGACCTTAGCCAATCGCTAGAGTTACAACCTTATCACAAAAGTGCGCAATTGTATTAGTTTTTCGACAAGTCCATAGAAGGCGCTGAAACTAAAACTGTGAAAAAGTGTCTGTAGACGAAGTGTATATACGATTTTTTTTAACGAAGTTTCGGGCATGTAGAAACTTAATGATAGAAAAAGTGTTTTGCTATGATTTTAAAACCTGTTTCTATTGTCTTTTTAAAAAAGAAGACGCCATTTTTAAAAGTCTAATTTCAACAATATTGCGTTATTGTGAAATAAATTGTTTGTTCGTATACACATTATTTATTGTGTTTTGCTAGTCACCCGTAAATGAATTATATGTACAAAAAGCACGACATTATGATTGAATATGTACTTGACGTTTACTGCTTGCATAATGTTTAATGATTAGATGTCATTAGCGTAATAAATAAATAAATAAATAAATAAATAAATAAATAAATAAATAAATAAATAAATAAACATAAGCGTTTCTTACACATTACCAGGTAAGGAACATTGCATTTCAAGATGACAATCAAATAATATGTCATGTGGAAGATTACGACAGGTCTTGACATGAAGTGTACCCAAAAGGTTTTTTTTTTCTTCTTTAAATAAAATCAGATTTGGTCTCGAAGTTTTGAAAACCTCGTGATAAAACTATAAATTGATCATCATGTATATATTTAATAGGGCGTATCAATTTATCTCTTAGCACGATGTCTAAGTGTTTTTGTTTTGTTTATGTTTACACCTACCCGTATCGCTAATAATTATTATTCAATTTCATGAAAATTCTTTAATTTGGAGGTAGAGTCAGTAGTTAGATGAATTCCTTTAACTGCTTTGTTTAAGAATATGTTTGTATGGTCTATGTTTATAATCAATTATAGTTTTAGAGAATATGTTTGTATGGTCTATGTTTATAATCAACGATTTTTTGCGTTGAAATACTTTTTATATGTTAAATACAAGGCTTGTATTTTTCATCTCAAGCACATCGGTTAATTGGCCGCTTTTGGAGGCAGCTGTGATTTATACATCGCTCGAATAAAATTACAATGGTTTTACTTCTGCCGTATATTCCGGTACCTGAGTAGACTAAAACTTTGTTACAAATCAGAAGCGTATCTTTCTGCAAAGAGACATATCGCTGAGAAAGAAATGAAAAAAATCACATGGAAATTACAAAAACTTATCCGGAAGACTCGGACGTTTTCAAGTTTTGAAACCACATACAGAAGTTATTCATCGTGGTTATCGTTATGAAAATGTGGTTATGAACTAGCTTTTGTAATGGTATGATTCAGGTTTTATCAGCCGTATGAATACTAATTCAAAGATTAAACGTTTGCGCTTTAGGTTTCTTTCAGTTTTGTAGTTTGAAGGCTTTCAGTTGCTTACAATATTCCCCATCAACTTGTAATGTGAAAAACATTTCATTCTAATTATTTACTAGTGTGCTTGTTTTTTAAAATTCTATTGCATTCTTTATACATTCAGTAGTTTTAATTTCACAAGATTCGAAATGTGATCACATATGTTGTGAATAGTTTTCTTATACTTTTGAACACTGCATTGTAATTATGATCGTAAGGCAAAAATGGTATGTAATCAGTATGTATTTATACTTAAAATTTAAAGAGCTGCCTTTCATTGTTTGTGAAAACAATATAATTTTATTGTGAAAAATAGTCTTTTAAGGTTGAAATTAATTTAATTTTGTGTGTATGGGGTAGTGCCGGATTCAGCTAGTGCGGGGCCTGTAGCATATGTTATAAACTGGTCCTTTAATTATATATATATATATATATATATATATATATATATATATATATATATATATATATATATATATATATATATATATATATATATATATATATTTTTTTTTTTTTGGGGGGGGGGGCGGATGCACCAGACAGATGCCACCTCCCACCCCGCCCTATTTCGAAAAAAAAGTGTTTGTGTGAGTGTATTTCCCCCTGATGTGTAGTTTTATGGCTTTTTTTTTTCCATATAATTTTCACGTTTAATTTGTTCCCATCGAGATTATAAAACAAATTTTTGGTGGGGTATTTTTCTATTTCCCTATTGTATCTGTAGAGAAGTTATTTCGATGTGGGTTTCATTCACCTCTCACCGGCGTCTTTTCTCTAGTTTTCATAATAGTTGACCCTAGTTAGGGGTTCCCTGTATCCAGTGTTTGCTATTTATGTTGGTGCTATATGTATGTATGTTATTTGTATATTATATACATGTTTGTTTGTATGGATAGCCATTTGTATCACATTTCCCCCCCCCCCACTTGTCCTACTTTGTGACCTGGATCTTTAAACACAGATCGTCATTTTTTTTTCGTTTTTAATTTAGATATTAAAACATTTCTGACATTTCAGTAATATTATTATTTATATGTAGGTTAATTAGTAGCTTGAAAGCATTTCAGCACGGGGCCCTAGAAAGTACGGGGGCCTGTAGCATTTGCAACTTTTGCCTACTAGGATAATCTGACACTGATATGCGGGGTGTGGCCCCGAGTGGCCGAGTGGTCTAAAACGCTGTCCGTTACGGATCACTGCCATCTAACCTCTGTCTGCGTTGGTTCGAGTCTAAGATTCGGCTAATGTAGTTATGTGAGAAAGCTTGCCAGTAGCTTCTCGTGGGTTGGTGGTTCTTTCTGGGGGTTTTCCGGGTTCATCCTCCACCATTAATACTGGCCGCCATGTATAGCCTATATTGTGCTAAAAAAAATGGCGTTAAACCATTAAATTTTTGTTTAAAAAAATATATATGGGATGATGATAGGACAATGACAACTACTTCTCTCTTTCTTTTCTAAATTCTGATCAAGATTTTTATAATTGAATTGTTTGCGTGTCATGGGAAGTAACTTTAGTTTCAAGAAAATCTGAGTTGCAATAGGTGTTTCCCTTTACATGTCAATATTTCTGGATAAGCCTTGTCGCGAAGTTAATGTAATTTTAGTTTTAAGAAAATCTGAGTTGTTATAGGTGTTTCCTCTTTACATGTCGATATCTTTCTGGATATGCATTGTCGCGAAATGAATATATATATATATATATATATATATATATATATATATATATATATATATATATATATATATATATATATATATATATATATATATATATATATCCGATGTAGGAATGGGTACAATAACACTTAATTATTTGAAAAAAGAATGAGACGTACAAGTTTAAGACATGGATTGAAGCCTTTTGAAGTTTTAAAAAACACGCGACAGTAGTAGTAGTTAACAAGCACATATATATTGTCCAAACAGAAGAATGAAGAAGCATTTGAAGTGAATGTAAATTTTAGTTTATTATCGTTAATGTGTCATGATACAAATATCTGAAAAATAAAGACTGGTTTTAATTAAAACCTGTGGAATTTACATGACAAAGACTTCAGTTTTAAAAAAAATCTATAAATACAACTAAGATATATTTTGCCTATACGTATAGTTACGGTGGAGGCAGCAGGTGCGATCAGAAAGCATTTAAGTGAGAGCGTGAAATCACGCATGTTTGTCAATTGACCTATAAAGTATTTATTTGGAGCCCTCTTCACCGCCAAACAAGAAAGACAATTACAGTCAAACCCTATAAAAGTTATGGCCGACTGAGATAGACGTGTAATGTGCAGATGCTAATATTACAGTACACACACTATGGTATAAGTCAACTTTATGTTGAACACATTGCCTTATTTTAGATAAATGCGAAACTCCTAAAAATAACTATTCTATTCGTGACAATCATTACTATAAAGCAATGTTGGAGTTCTAATTGATGATACGATATCGATTCTATAAGTCTATTGATATCTAACTTGTTCACTGTTGGGAATGTTATTGAAACATTTATCTGTAGTGAGCTCCAAACAGAATAGATTTATTAAGATTTTGATCGTTCCGGCTAATAACTAAGAACAAACGCGACTTAGTTTAGGGCATACAATAATAAACACGACTTATTTCAAAATGTAAAAATAATTTTAACGATAATGTGCATTTGTATAACGTAGTTGCTTTAGTTCAAGTGTTTTACGTTAAACGAGTCGTTATAATAATAATAATAATAATAATAATAATAATAATAATAATAATAATAATAATGACTTTGTATAACGCCTAATCTTGTAAGCGCTTTACAACATCTATAATGATATGACTACACTAGAGAAAAAAAACAAAAAAAAACAAAACATGAAATTGGAAAACATAGGGTAATGCTCTTTAACATCATTCGTCCATTTGGATATGCCTGGTTTGTGGTCAATATAATTTTATATTAATCCATAGCTGTTGGTTCAAGGAAAAATATATTGTTAAAGAATCCTCAAAAATTATACAATAGGTCTGTATGGATCAAGTGAAAATGTATTGTTAACAGTGTTTATAGTGATAATATGATGGGTAAAGGTAAAGTAAACATCACTAGTACCTACTAATGTACACACAAAATTTGACCAACACAAACACTTACTGACAGGCTTGCAATCGTACGGACCTTCGGTTTTACTTAATGATCAACACCCACGTATACTCATCGGCACACAGTGTAAAAAGGAGAGAGAGAGAGAGAGAGAGAGAGAGAGAGAGAGAGAGAGAGAGAGAGAGAGAGAGAGAGAGAGAGAGAGAGAGCAAGACCTGGAGTAAAGAAAACAACATCTCACACTTACACTTAGTTATGTACATACCTTCAGTGAAGTGTAAGGAAGCAAAATATCTACAAACACACACACAATCATTTGCTACATTCATGAAAAGGTTCGGAGTGTGCACACTTACAAACATGTACATGATATAAGACAGAAGAGTGGAGATGGGGTTTAATTTTTGCGTTGAAGAGAAAACCATAGAGAAAATACAAAGCAAATTTGCATTAAAAGAAAGTCTGCCCATATCTTGAGCAGTGAGTTTGTTTCTGAGAGATCTGGATGGCCCTGAAAAGTTATGTTCACGGAGTTTAACAAAAGATTGATGCGAATTACCACACCTCATCACTAGTTTTCTTCTGAAGCTTTTATCTGTAGGTCCATAGACCAACTCTTTCTTCAGGCACCATTGTTCCGGAAAGATGGTCGCCATCGCTTAACTGCTCGAGATAGGCTCTTCCGATTTTGTGCTTTATTTATGATATTTGTGCTTGTTCTCTATCATCGTCTACATTATTGTGTTTCATCATGCATTGGCTGTTCCGTTCGTATGTGTTAATTCATCTCCTTGTTTTGGAAACGAGAACAATTAGAATTTTTCTCAGCTGTTTTGTCCCAATGTTAAGACGTCAATTGTTTTTTAATACACCGCCGTCACGTGACCGCTTACAATACGACGGACCCTCATTAATTGGATTAAATGACCACACCTTGGTTCTAGATACTACATTGTGCTCAAGACTAAACGAACTGGGAATACATTCATCATTTCTTAAATGTAAACGGAAGCGAAAAAAGAAACGTTCTTTCAAAGCTGGCCGGCGTAGAACAGGAAGAAGAATTCCAGTTATCTCCCTTTCGCCCGTAACGGATAAAGAGCTTAAAAATTCTGCCGTTAATTTTAATAACCTGGTTCAAATTCCTCTTAAATCGTCAACCGTTGTGTCAACTGTCCCAGGGATACCATTACGTATTGCATAATTCAACGCTCAATCAGTAGGATCTCCGGAAAAGCGCACAGAAATTGTCAATTTTATCAACGACCAGAATATTGACGTCTTCTTCCTGACAGAAACTTGGTTACATTCCGCAGGTGATGAATATAAGTGTGCGGATTTAACACCCAGCGATTACTCCATCAAGTCGTTCCTCCGCAACTCTCGCGGAGGTGGAATTGCTGTAATTACAAAGAATTCCATGATCAAATGCCTTAAGTACAACACAACTTTAAATTTCTGCCACACATCGTTTGAACTAGTCCAAACAACGCTCACACTGGAACAAAGGTCAGTCCATTTTTTCTGTCTCTACCGTCCTCCTCCTAGCAGAAAAAAAACAAGCTGACTGAATCTCTCTTTTTGGAGCAGTTTCCAAATCTTCTAGAGTATGGAAATTCGATAGGTGGCAACCTAATTATTCTTGGAGATTTAAATTTTCACTTTGACTGTCCTGGTCAACCATACATGTCAAAACTCCTAGATTCCATTGATGTTTTCAATCTTAAACAGTCAGTTAACCAACCTACCCATAAACTTGGTCACATTTTAGACTGGTTTCTTGATAATATTCTGCTATCCACCCTTGTATCCCACGAACTTGCATCGGATCACCTCTGCATTGTATGCTATCTCGATGTATCAGTCCCTAACCCTCCACCTCTATCTGCTACTAAGAGAAACCTCCGTATGATAAATAGAACCAAATTCATGCATGACATCCTAGAAAACCTAACAACTTTCTTACATCCAACAGCGGAACAACTTGATAACTGCCTGCGTTTATTGCTTGAAAAACATGCCCCATCTACCAAATGCAGAGTATCAATAAAAAAAGTGTTCTCCATAGTATAGCAGTGTTAGGGACCAGCTTCGCGCTGCTAAAAAGACCGCCGAAAAGCAGAGAGGCTTTGGCTTTCCACCAGACTAACTATTAATAAACACATCTACGAAGCCGCTAAGAAGAACGTCACAGACATAGTCATTTAGCCAAATCATCCCACTACAGTACTAAGATCACGGAGAGTTCCAGCTGCAAAGAGCTCTTCGAGATAACCAGCAAGCTAATGTCAAGGAACAAATGTACACCACTTCCAACAACCTTCTCTCCACTAGACCTACCAGACCAATTTGCAAATTTCTTCGATGACAAGGTACAAACCATTAGAGATTCGCTTGACAGCACAATTTCAACTGATTCGTCATCATACAGTTATTATGCAGAATTTCCGCGACAAATGTTAGGAGGATTTGAACCTGTTTCTATTGATTTAGTACGGACAATCGTGATGAAAAGTATACCAAAGTCTTGTGAACTTGATCCAATTCCGACAACACTGCTACTTGAGTGCTTAGACCCAATATTGCCTTCACTAACTGATGTTATTAATATCTCTCTCTCTCATCAGAGGAATTCCCATCATTTTTCAAAACTGCCATCGTAAAGCCACTGCTGAAGAAACCAACACTGGACCATAACGATTTAAAGAACTACAGGCCCAGTTTCTTATCTTCCGTTCATATCAAAAATCTTAGAAAAGGTTGTTCTAACTCAACTTGTATCTCATTTGAATTCAAACAGTCTTTTTAGCAATGTACAGTCTGCATATCGCTCTTGCCACAGTACGGAAACTACTCTTCTGAAAGTATTTAGTGACATTCTCTCTGCTTTGGATAGTGGAAAGATTACAGTCCTCACTCTCCTGGATTTATCTGCAGCATTTGACAACTAGACCATGATATATTACTTCACCGTCTCCAGCATGTATTTGGCATTCAGAGTATAGCCTTACAGTAGTTCAAGTCCTACTTAGTGAACAGGACACAAATTATATCTGCAAATGGAATACACTCCAGCCCAGTTGACGTATATTATGGTGTTCCACAGAGATTTGTTCTTGGACCTGTTCTATTCATTCTGTATACTCAGCCGCTCTCAAGTGTCATAGATCATCACCAAATGTCGCACCAGTTGTATGCTGATGACACCCAAATATACAAGTCTAGCCACCCAACTGAAGTTGATGCTACCATCCATGGAGTAGAGAAGTGCAGTTCGGATGTTAAATCATGGATGACATGTAACAAGCTGCAGATGAATGATGATAAAACTGAGGCTATTCTGATCACAACAAAAAGACTTTTTCATTCACATCCTTTACCTCAGACAATAAATACCAGCAACACCAACATTAAATTCTCACAGTCAGTACAGAACCTAGGCGTTACTCTAGACAGAACTCTCGCATTGCACCAACATGTCATGAACATATGCAAGGCTGCATATCTTGAATTGAGACGCATCAGTTCCATTCGTAAATATCTTTCAGTTGATGCCACTAAAACACTTGTGTGCTCATTAGTACTTTCAAGTTTGGACTATTGTAACTCAATTCTGTCTGGTTCGTCACAATATTTACTCCAGAAACTTCAAAAAGTTCAAAACACAGCTGCGCGGATCATCTTTAGAGTACATCGATCAGAGCACACCTCACCACTGCTCTGTGCCCCACACTGGCTATCGATTCGATACAGAATCAAACACAAAATTTGTTCTCTGTGCTATGTTTCAATGACAGACTCCAGTCCAACATACCTATCCAGCCTCAGCCATGTGTATACACCAGCTAGATCCTTACGCTCTTCTTCTGATAATCGTATACTCATTGTTCCCAAGGTGAAAACAAAGTCATATGGACAACGTTCGTTTGCACATCAGGGCCCGGCGACGTGGAGCGAATTGCCCATTCAAATTAGACACAAAGACACAGTGGTCCCTTTTTAAGAGTGGTCTTAAGACTCACCTGTTTCGACTGCAGGAACAAACTTAGCGACCTAATCATGTTTTCTATCTTATATGTTTTCAGCATGTTTTTATGTTTTCCAATTTCATTGTTTTTGTCATTTGTTGTTCTGTAGTGTAGTCATATCATTATTGATGGTGTAAAGCGTTTAGAGCTTCGTAGGATTAGGCGCTATACAAAGTCCTCATTATTATTATTATTATTATTATTATTATTATTATTATTATTGTTGTTGTTGTTGTTGTTGTTTTTTCTACATACATTTGTAATTGCCATGCGGCACATGCGTATTGGCATAAGCGTTTCGAAGATTCTGAATTACTGCACAGTAATTTTTTTATATCCGACCAGACATACCACTAATGCTGTTGTGGCTAGTATCATTCCAGAGAATGACTTGGGTTTGGATTTGGTGTTTGGCATTTTTGTCATCGCAAGCATTTTAGTCCGTATTGCCTTCATCGTCTCGTGCAGTACATCACTGATAGAATATGATGATTTGTAAATGCCATTAAGAACATATTTTCATTCAAAACAAGAAGAGGTAAAGAGAAAGCACCATTTCCCGATAGAAACGATATACAGACAAACAAAAAAACGATGGGACAGAAACAAAAATGTTTCTATTAAAGAATATTTGTGCGGAGCTAAAACAACTTCGAGGAAAATTTGGGGTCACTTTATTGCAAACCAATAGAATGAGATAGACGTACACTTACACCCAAATCCTCCGCTAATAAGTCTTTAACAGCAGTATGATTTGCACGTGGCTTAGACATTTGTCGCTAATGCTTAAAAGTCCACGAATTTCTTTCCATATTTGACAGTCATTTTTTAAGGTCACCTGTATCTCTCAGAAAAGATATAGTACTCAATGACTGCTATGAAGCAAAACCAAATATATCCTTCCACAAAAGATGCATGTGTGTGTACATATATCTGATGATTAAAATACAAAGCAAGACATGGATACACTTACGCTTTTGAATATTCCCGTGACGAAAAATGATAATAATATTTCAAATAATACTCAAAAGTCCGTTTCTTCTATTCTTCTTCACCCTTCTGCTCAGGAATGTCTTCTTTGGTTTTGAATTTCTTGACTGGAATGGATTCTTCAGCGCTGAAAGTTCTTTCTTTTAATCCTCTGTTACGTTCTTGGACACTGACGAGTAATGCTCTTTTTTGTGAAAAGCATCTTTGGGTTTATCTCTGGGCCTGGTTTCTCCTTTTTTAGGTTCATTTTTTTACGCTGTTGATATTCTGTGTAATAGTGCATTTCTCTTGACATACTTAACACGTATCTTCACTTTTATCTAAATTGGGGTAGGCTCCATTAGTCTGCCTGAAAAACCCTGAGCAGAGGTGTGGTCGCAGATTGTTCTTCCACGTAGAAAAGCTTTACAGAGAGAGAGAGAGAGAGAGAGAGAGAGAGAGAGAGAGAGAGAGAGCAGAAAAAAATGATGGCGTTCTTTGGCACCCAATACCCTCATATAAATGTTTGGTAGAAGTGTACCATAATGATTTTGAACGGGAAATTATTGATTTATATCCAGCATCATCTATCTGTTCCTCCTCCCCATGACATCGAGAATCAAGATTAGCCAAGAAAAGAAGTCATTGCTCTTAAATTAAGTACTTAGAAAATGACTTCAAGATAATTTAGAACCACGGCTTGCACTTATAGTGTAAAATGTGAAGGTTACAAGACTCTGTGTTTGAGCAGTTGAAATAGCAAGTGTCAAACTGAAGATCAAAGTCGTTTAAGACTATACATTAATCTCAACATTGTGCAATCTTTCATCTGGATTCGATTTAGTACACAGTGAGTGGTAACCTTCCCAACATTCATCATGTGCAGCAATTTAGCGATGAGTTTGACATGACGGATGGAAAACTACTCTTCATTTGACACACGTTTTAGCTCATTCTGGCAGTATAAAAGGCGAATTTTTATATGAGGATCATCTTTAGAATACTCAACGAAATATCATTAAGTTTGACAACAAACGAGATCAGCCGTATTTAGCCCGCGCGATTGTGGTAGCTAAAGGTTATGAAATGAAAACAGAAAGGACACGAACACGTGGAGAACCAAACAGCGAAGATAATCATAAATCATTTGGGAACGAAATGTATAACATTCAAGAATTGCTATTCCCTCGATATCCATTTCATGGTTACCTTCATGTCATTCGCAGATATATCTTGTTTCGATTACCCCATTTTCGTGATGGGAGGTATTGTCACATTCATAATGACCAAAATCATTTCACAATGTCGCATCATCCGTATTACACTCAGGCATATTACAAGGAACCAGAGAAGTTGTTGGATCACCAAAACAAGATAAGAAACGTATAGTGACAAGAAGTTTGGATCTTATTTAGTTGATGGTTGGGACAAATCGTGTACAAATTTCACGGATGTATATCATGAATGTCCCACTTGTTATCCTAACCCAGAAGGTAAATAAATCCCTCGACAGAGTCCACCATAGTGGATTGGTACGACAAAACTTGCCAGTGACGCCAGAGTTTTGATACAGTATGGTGGAAATGTTGGAGCACGAGTAAAATCGACGCATCATTGAAGGCAATGATGTGGTGGACATCGTGTCATTGATTTCTGTTGACAGTATGTTTATCGGATGGACGAGTGTCACAAGCTTATTGAATGAGGTAGAAAAATCTCAAGGAAGACAAATATCAGATATATTGACAGTGCGTGCGCTGAACGTTTGGGTGTGTTTATAAGCGTGATTTTCTACATATCACCATGAAGTACGCAGGTTTGTTTAAACATAATGCCTTATGATGCCCTATCATTACCAAGGAAAACTGATATTTCATTTATGCCGTACTTTTGCTGAAACATGTAATCAACACCAGCATTATCGATACGGTGACAATTATCGCACCCTGAAAGTAATCTGGACGAGTGGTGAGTTATTTCATGTTCTCGATAGTTGATACTTACTCCTAAACAATTACTAATTTTGGCACCTTCCTACCAAAGAACAAATGCTAACTGTAAGACGACTCGAATCAGGGGTTGTATGAGTTTGCATCGACGAGTTTCTGAAATTGAAACAAGGATTCAGCGGTTATCCCTCTTTGTGTCACAGTTCAGAAGAAAACACAATTCAAACAATGCGCCAGATCTCAAGAAGGCGTTGACCTTGGAAACGTGGACGATTATTTGCTAGTCTTGTTGATGTTGCCCATGCCTTTAGGAAGAAATTAAATTTCGTGGGTCATGGATCCGTCAACGCTCGTACATGTGTAGAATCACTGAATTACTCCTGTACCGTTAAAGATAGACATATGAAACTTGAATCAATTATGATCCTATGTCTAGACAATTGTGCGAGTAGTTTTGGAAATTTGATCTTGTTACTATGAAGAGGGCAACAGAGGTTGGGGTGACTTGATACAAATTTAAAATACAAATTCTGAGTTGTTTATTTACTTGGTAGATTTGATTCAACATGTTCAGAATACCGAGGTTAAAAGAAGCATGTAGTAAGCATACGTGAAGATTTGTTCCTGGTGAGTTATGAAGAGGTCATAAAGTTTGTTACATCGGATGGCCTTGGCCATATCATTATTACTGCTTACTGTATTACCCCGAATCGTTTTCTTTGCTCTCGTGTATGCATGCACAGTTTATTGTGAAAGTGAAGGTTACATACAGATTCTACATCTTACATGCAAAGCTGGCATAACTCTGAAAACTGCTATTTTTTGTTTAAGCCCTATTGACGTCATCCTTTACCATATCGAAGAGAGAAGAAATCGTAATCCAATCAGAAAGGTTCCCATTCTTTTCTTCGACAGTCATAGACTTAATGTTGTCGTAAATCATTTCTTGATGTGTCCATTACGTTGACATTCATTAGGTTGATTTTCATTTCCCAGTAGTCAATTGGTTCCACGTTTCGTTGAAATTATTACGTCGATAATGTTTATGTCGCCATTAATTTTTTCGAGTCTACATAAAATATAGTTTTATGTACCGCTACACTTATTGTGGAGCACACATTACAAAACACGAAGACGCATTCAGGAACCATGCCTTCAGATTAGGTAAGGCTCCAATCTTGAATTCACTCTCGACGTTTGGCTCCTGTCGTATTTCTACCAACAGAAGACGTTGTCAGAGGGTATTAACTACTTTCCCACATGAGACCTTTCCACATGAACTGGATCCAGTCGTTGATTATTTTGAATCAAATTATTCGGATATGTAGGCAGATGATCTCGTGGACGTCTTTGAACATTTCCACAAGCAACATTGTTGCAGTCTTTATGCGTCAAGAAAGATATGTCAAGATTGACCAATCGATTAGAAGGAAGTCATAACTATTTGAATGGTTTGATCAACAAAACGCAACCTACAATATCAACATTACTCACGAAGTCACACCTGGAGAAATTAATGGTCAGACACAAAGTAGTTAGAGTTAATGCAGTCATAAAAAGCAACATAGGGAGAAATATCAAGCAGTGGATTCTCGGATTAATAATGTGGTGAATGGAAACAACTCTGATAACACTGTACAGGTTCTACGAAGCATCGCACACAATATTACATTTTAAACATTACATAATCTATATTATTTACATATGATATATTATTCAAATTTACTTAAAATGGGTTCGTTTTAGTATTGGAATCTGAAAGATTAGTTTTTATTAATTTAAAAAAGCAGTTCCTTTATAAGCTTTATGTCTACTACGTATAGTGAATAATAATGAATAACATTTCCAAACCTTTTAGCTTTTGATTTTATGAGGTTCATATCAATATGGATGAAATGACTGCGTCTAAATGATTTCCAACCAATGAAATGGCAGCTAAATGAGTTCAGCTCAATAAAATTGACAATGTTCGACAAAATGAAGTCGATGATATGACTGACACCAATCGAAAATGCCACACTACCATAGAGCGTGAGTGACTTATTAAACCCTGGCATAAACAAGCATTTAACAATTTACTACAACCATTATCGTGTGAGTGGCTTAAATTGTATTCTACTTCAAATTCAAACTCAAAGAATACATCAGCAAGATTTATAACAATGTTTGCAAGAACTATCAACATAAAATGTTACATAAATCCACTCAAAGCCAGTTTCCAAAAAGCTCAAATGAATATTGCAGAAACTGATCGTCAATGGCATGTCGATTTAGCTACAAGCAATCGAATTTACAATTATGTATTTTATGCTATTTGTGTTTTTTTTTTTTCAAATCGGCCTTGGTATATTCTTTTGACGTCAAAAAACTCGTTCATTGTTAGCGTGAACTTTAATAATCGTCTTAGAACAATAGGCTGGCATAGTTTTCAGTGACATATTGATAACAGCACCAAACTATTTTAAAGCTGAATATACTCTCAAATACATCAATGTATTTTTCAAGCTTATAAGCAATTATAACATACGCAGTAACAGATGTTCTCAAGAAGAACTGGCGCCTCGATCCGTATTTGATCGACTGTTTTGGAACGTCGGAGAACTCCAGAAGAAAAAGCAAAATGAAGATAGAGAAAACCAGAAGGAAAGGGAAAAAACGTAAAATACATGTTATTGACTTCACATTGATGAAAAAACTAAATCCACTATTGACAAAGTATATTTACCGATTTGAACGACATAATTGCTCCGTGCAATCGTATAGTGGAGATGACATTAATCGCCTGTCTATAAATTAAAAGATTGTGAGACACAAGTATCTAAATGACATTTTTTTCATGCCCAAGCTTCAACGGGTTTGCAAGGAATATGACAACGTGTACGATGTAAGTATTTTCGATCAAACAACACGTACAGTGAAAAAAAACTTATAAGACGTCAATGTCCGTTGGAAATGATATCCACCCATTTCTATTCTTTAATTGCAGCTTCACAAGTCAATAATTGTAAAATACGCATGAGTAAAAAATATTGTATCCCTTTTTCCAAATTTATCCCTGAAAGATGAAAAGAAAAATTATAAAAGACAACCATTGACGTGGACAGAGTTCCGACCTGTCAATCAAACTGGGGCTAGCTATGCCCTGCCATTTATTGTGGTTTCGTTATGTTGGCTTCATTTAAAGCTTATCACTAACAAATTATTGATTTTGAAACACCTGCAAAATGTATTGATATCGCTTGAAGTAAGACAGAACCAGTTACACTAATTAGAGAACAAAGGTAAAAGTGAATGCTAATTTACCTCTTTTCAATGGGCCTGTAGTTGTGTGTTTCGTTGTGCCATTATTTTTCTTTCTTTCTCTCGAGATTAGGATAAATTGACGTTTCACATGGATCTGATATAATTTAAATGCACTAGCTAACCTATGATATCCTCATGAAATGCTGCTATCAGCCTATGATATCGCGCTCAAAAGACGTGCAACACTTTATTCATCACTAAGGCAACTTTTGTAAAAATTGATTATTTATTGATTGTGACTTTAATTTTATCCCCAAACATAATGAAATTATTAATTGGTAATAATATTTTTGTCGTAGATCAGAAAAAGTACCTACATTTTATTCTCACATGAAAATAATACATGTATGATATAAATTTAAAGGGCGTGAATTCGTTAATAAAGCTTTATTTCAAATTTAAAACAAAAACACTCGTGTTTTACTGAAGTCATACTATAAATTGTGATTTCATTAAAATGCTAACCAAACTTAGCACGAACATAAATATTCTGTTACTGAGTCCTCCCCTTGAGAAATGTCTTCTTGAAGCTTGTCAGGATAGTCGTTCTTCTTCCTAGATAGCGAACCCCGAGCTGCCCAGTGGTCTAAAGCTCTCACTGTTAAGGATTATTGCCATCTCACCTTCGTTTGCGTGGGATCGAATCCCGTGCTCGGCGAATGTGTTGTACGTGGGTCAGGTTATCTGCACCTTTCCGTTGGCCGGTGATTCTTACCGGGGTTTTCCCAGTTTCTTCTTTCACCACTTGTAGTGGCCGCCATATATAGCCTATATTATGCTGAAAATGACGCTAAACCCCATAACAACAAACAACAATAATCATAGATCGTCAGCATCATGCTGCGGGCTTGACCTGATTTTCGCCATCGAAAACCCGAATTACGTGAGAAGTTCAAGCTTTTTTTTAACACATTAACCTTTAGCGACGACTTTACGGGGCATGAGGTAATAGCCTACTTCCAAGGTCTGTAGCGTCAAGGTCATGCTTGATACACTAAAGTGGATGGTATTATAGAAATAATAATGAGGACTTTGTATAGCGCCTAATCTTTCGAAGCTCTAAGCGCTTTACACCATCAATAATGATATGACTACACTACAGAACAACAAATGACAAAAACAATGAAATTAGAAAACATAAAAACATGCTGAAAACATATAAGATAGAAAACATGATTAGGTCGCTAAGTTTGTCCCTGCAGTCGAAACAGGTGAGTCTTGAGAGCACTCTTAAAAGAGACCACTGTGTCTTTGTGTCTAATTTCAATGGGCAATTCGTTCCCTGGTGTGCAAACGAACGTTGTCCATATGACTTTGTTTTCACCTTGGGAACAATGAGTATACGATTATCAGAAGAAGAACTGGTGTATACACATGGGTGAGGCTGGATAGGTATGTTGGACTGGAGTCTGTCATTGAAATATAGCACAGAGAACAAATTTTGTGTTTGAGTCTGTATCGAATTGATAGCCAGTGTAGGGTACAGAGCAGCGGTGAGGTGTTTTCTGATCGAGGTACTCTAAAGATGATCCATGCAGCTATGGTTTGAACTTTTTGAAGTTTCTGGAGTAAATATTGTCATGAACCAGACAGAATTGAGTTACAATAGTCCAGTATTTGAAAGTACTAATGAGCACACAAGTGTTTTTTGTGGCATCAACTGAAAGATATTTACGAATGGAACTGATGCATCTCAGTTCAAGATATGCAGCCCTGCAGGTGTTCATGACATGTTGGTGCAATGTGAGAGTACTGTCTAGAGTAACGCCTAGATTCTGTACTGACTGTGAGAATTTAATGTTGGTGTTGCTGGTATTTATTGTCTGAGGTAAAGGATGTGAATGAAAAAGTCTTTGTGTTGTGATCAGAATAGCCTCAGTTTTATCATCATTCATCTGCAGCTTGTTACATGTCATCAATGATTTCACATCCGAACTGCACTTCTCTACTCCATGGATGGTAGCATCAACTTCAGTTGGGTGGCTAGACTTGTATATTTGGGTGTCATCAGCGTACAATTGGTGCGACACTGGGTGATGATCTATGGTAAGGTAGACAGATGTAGCTCTACAATGATAGCCAATAATCTTGACATTTTTGTTGCACTACAAAATACATATGGAAAAGGAAGTTTTTTGACCTGTTTTTTTTCCACCCAAAATTCGCCCATGGTCGGAATCCGAATGTGTGTCTAGATTTTAGACTTTATGGCCTCAGATCTACAGCAGACAGGTCTGAAGCGCACACAGGTGAACCTGTGCAAAAAGAAGGGTAAGGTGGACATTTTGAATAAAGAGTCTTCTCCATACGAAAATTATGGGTCCGTTAAGCAAACAAACAAACAAAGAAAATATAATAAAAAAAATAATAATAATAAAAAAAGTACAATAAAAATCCAAATGTACACCTTCTGCTCATGCGCCAGCAAACTAACCAATGAAAAAAAAAATTCTTCAGCACAACTAGCCATTTGTTTAATGGAATATTGCTTGGAAGTCGATGTATAAGGATGTATTCAGAAATAGTCTCAAAAATATGTTTCATACTCGCATTTCATGCGAAAACAGCAAAAACCTCCAGGGGTTAATGTGTTAAACAGTCACTTTTCATGATACCACAAAATTTGAATATTTCTTGCGCATTTAATCACTTATGCATCAACACTACACATACATTAAAAATTTAGCCATTCCGTGACATTTTTCAATTTTTCTTCTTCTCAGAATTCTTGTTAAGAAAGGATCTGAAATATTCTTGTAATCAGGTAAGAAAGTTTCAGAAATGTTGTCGGGAATATTTTCTATTGAATATGTTGCTGATTTTACTGAATCCGCTATTTTTACGATAGCTTGGGAACCAGAGCAACAGTAACTAAGGCGGAGCTTATCAATTGATCTCGAAACATTACCATCTCTCCCCGAGAACAAGGTTCCTGACGTATGGGCAAGGAAAACACAAGAATATCATCTTGGTGCTGTGGTTCTAAAGTGATATGTATTACAACCATAACTATAGATCACGTTCTCATGGGTTGTTATACAGTTTGCATATACAAGGAAAAACCATTACCGAATGTAAACTACATTTAGTCTTCTTTCAATATCATTAAAAATTCTTTCTTGTACGACTCTAGTACAAATAGTAACGACATTGGGCCGCTCCCACGGTAGTTTCTCAGTACTAAATACGATAACAGAGCAAAACGGGTAAATATAGTCTATTTGTGTATTGCTTTGTTTGAGATCTTTCTCGATCATTGCTTTCTTTATCAAGGTCAGTAACGGAACCGGGGATCTGTACAAGTGCTCTCTGAAACGTATTATTAATAACGTTGTCGTCTGCAGTTAATTCTCGTCAGTTCTATGAGATCAGATTTTGGCAGTCAACAACTAGTCTTTTTAATGAATGGTGCATCAGAAGGTAAGTAAAATTAGTAGAAATGATTAGTAGTTTGAAAAATTAGGACATTTGAATGACTACACTACATTCGAATGAGTAAGAAGCTATTAAACGTCATGGTTTGAAGATTATCTACGGGCCTAAATCGATAACAATCAAAACACTACACGCATATCGATCTTCAAGCATTACATTGTTTAAGTTGGTATTTGTGTTGCTGTTGTGTAAAACATCATTACTGATTAATGAGAAGAAACATATAATCACGATCCATCCGCTCCTCACACGTGCGTTTGTTAGTAGCTACGGAGAGCAGCGTTTGTGACCTTATTCGTAGAAATTTCAGTTTGTGAACCTTATTGATGGTTGGATTTTAATTTTTTAAAACAACTTTGATCAAATTCATTCCGTAAAGGACATTAAAGTCACCATGTATTATTCTCTTTGATGGGCAAGGATCATTTAAATGAAGATAAAATGTACAGGTAAGCTAATGAAAAGAAATTGATAAATGTTGTTCTTCTTGACCAGGTGTAATCTGTAAAGCTGGATCCGCTACATTAGGGTCTGTTTATATTGCAATGTGTCTATTCGCAATGTTTTAAACTAAATCTTTGCAACATGACAAGTTCGAGTATAAATATTATCTTTTTTTCTGAGAGAACGAATATGTTATCAAGTTGCCAAGTTTGTAAAGTTATTATTGTTTTTATTGTTTATTATTATTATTATTATTATTATTATTATTATTATTATTATTATTGTTGTTCTTGTTATTTTTGTAAATGTCTTTATGATGACGACGACAATGACGATGGTGATGTTAATGATGATGAAGATCACTAATATATTTGTTAGTATTATTGCTTGAAAATCATATTTCATATTCATATTATAACTGTCTTTACATGGGCTTGTTATTTTTGTAAATGTCTTTTTGATGACGACGACAAAGACGATGGTGATGTTGATGATGATGAAGATTACTAATATATTTGCTAGTATTATTGCTTGAAAATCATATTTCATATTCATATTATAACTGTCTTTACATGGGCTTGTTATTTTTGTAAATGTCTTTTTGATGACGACGACAAAGACGATGGTGATGTTGATGATGATGAAGATTACTAATATATTTGCTAGTATTATTGCTTGAAAATCATATTTCATATTCATATTATAACTGTCTTTACATGGGCCTTTAATAAATCTAGAGTTTAATCACATCCATTCAGTACTGAGACGAGTAGTAAACTAAAGACACGAAAAGAAATATGAACTTTGTATAAATAATAATGTCGAAGTTATAGTTTTTTCTTAAACTGTCCTGGATATATATCATTCATAACTATCATATAGATCTTTAGTATTGGCAGAAACCAAGTGTGTATAAACTACTAAAATTATTAGCATCAAGCAGATTCCAAAATTGTATAAAAATACGCAGGTTAATATGTGTATTCATTTTCTCTCTCTCTCTCTCTCTCTCTCTCTCTCTCTCTCTCTCTCTCTCTCTCTCTCTCTCTCTCTCAGTCATGTCTGTGCAAAGATTTTCTATCACCATTATTTATTTATTTATGTATGCATCAATGCATAATATACACCTTATGTATTGTTTAGACGGTGTGCCTTTTGCATTCATGAAATAAAGTTCTATTCTGTTCTTTTTTTAATCTTTATAAATATGGGCCGATCGGTGACATGTTATAAGCTTTCCTGAAAATCATAACGCAAGACAATCAGAGGCGTCATTGGGGAGAGCGGGTGCGGTGGTGCCCACCCACCCCCCTCGAATTTGCAAGTGCTGTAAAATTGATGTAGCAATAAATATACAAAAATTAACAAGCCCGTCAAGTCCTTCATCCGAAAATGACGTCACTGACGACAATGTGAAAAGGCGATATTTATAATCTTTCAAAATGATGGGTGGGGGGTGGGGGTGGGGGTGGATGAGATAAAAATCCACATTCAACAACTTCTTTTGGGGAGGAGTGCTACCGAATTAAATTTTGCGGTGAGTGTGGGTGGGTGTGAAGAATTTAATGCTTCGCCACTGGTAAGCAAGTACGTATATAGACAGAGAGGTTAGTGGATACTTAGATAAATATATGACATAGTGGTAAAGATATGACTGTAATCAGCCATGTTTCTGTTTGCATTAATTGAATTTATAAAATTCCAGTTTTAATTTTATTTGTTAGTCATATATGTTACATATATATAGCTGATCAAATCTCGAAGTAAATACACAAGATCCACGGTTCCTTGTTTACGCTTTTCATTCACTGTAGGTAGAATTCTTGTATGTAATACAATATCACAAGTACGTCTTCCTCAATGTTCACATTTAGGACAGCTTAACACACAAAAGAATAAACCTACGAGGTATGCATGCCAAAAACAGATAAATGCGATATCCATAATCAGTGCTGAAGCAGTAATTACATAGTTTCAATCAACACTATATATTCAACACTATATATGGTGATAGTGACCATCCAAAGGTCTTGACAGCTCAAGTAGCTGAACTGTTGGATACAATCATATTATTATTATTATTATTATTATTATTATTATTATTAGTATTATTATTATTATTATAGATTGATCACAAATACCCTGACAAAGAAACTATATCCCCATCCCAAAAGTCACTCCTAATAATGCAATAAAAGTGTGTGTGTGTGTGTGTGTGTATTCTATCTATCTATCTATCTATCTATCTATCTATCTATCTATCTATCTATCTATCTATCTATCTATCTATCTATCTATCTGTCTGTCTGTCTGTCTGTCTGTCTATCTATCTATCTATCTATCTATCTATCTATCTATCTATCTATCTATCTATCTATCTATCTATCTATCCGACCGTTGGGGCACCACTGATGACCTCACAACCAGCTTCTTTCATTCCAATCTGTTCTCTGATACTCTCACTGTGTCACCTGTGTATACCTGTATATAAATAATATACGTTTATTTAGGTACTGAAGGTATTGTGTAGTCTACGGAGGTTATAAATTAATGACGAGGAACGCATAACTTGTGGAGATGTCCTCTCCTATTTCTCTCGACACAACATGTACATGGACATGAATGGGTTTGTACATCTTCGCTAGCCAAGGTTTCGATAACTCTATCTACACCTTGGCTGATCGAACAGCTATATCGGTGCTTTGTCCAAGCAAAATCTATTTCATTTCATGTGTAGCATCCCTTAGTATGTAATTCCAATTAACCAATAGAGTGGTGCATTGTACATCAGCTAATAAAGGTGCTGGAAAATGATCTAAACAGAATACCTTGTACGTTTAACAGTCAAATTATGACTAGGTACCAGAAGAAAGCCATTACAGGTATGGGTGAGAGATATTTGTGTAAACACAGACAGGCACTGGAAAAGTGCTTAGTTATCAGTCCATTTAATCTGTGTGCTCCCCTTGTCTTTGTCTTGATCATGAGGGAACATTGTTCAAAATTGAACAACTTTATTTTGAATGGATCAAAATCAAAATGAAATTCACAGACCCGATGCACAGAAATATCTACTGGATATGCCAAAGTGTAGATAAAGTTATCGGAATTTTGGCTAGTGATGATGGGGGTTGCGTTGCATTTACTTGGTGTCAGTGGCCTCCACGCGAACTACTTGGCTAATCTGCCACTCTTCTTTATGGCCCTTGGCCGCACAACAGAGATTTCTTCGTGATTTCCATAACCTTGCTATGACCATTCATTGCGAGCTTGATTAATTCTTTCCCCCACGTTGTGACATAACATAACTGACCTTTCACGCTGTTCGAAAGAGCCAATCAAAGTTTCTCCTTTTAGTAGAGACTAATATTGAGGGATTGAACGAGTACAATTAATGATGTTTGCATACCAGGGCCCAGCAACATGGACGAATTGATGGACGAATTGCCATTTGAAATTAGACACAGTGAACCCTTTCAAGAGTGCTCTTGAAACTAACCTTTATCGACTGCAAGAACAAACTTAAAGACCAAATAATGTTTCCTACCTTAAGTATTTTCAGTTTATTTAAAAAAAAAAGTTTTCTAATTTCAGTTTTTTTTTGTGTGTGTAGTCATATCATTATATATGTTGTAAAGCGCTTAGATCTTCTTAAGATTAGGCGCTATACAAAGTCCTCATTATTATTATTATTATTATTATTATTATTATTATTATTATTATTATTATTCCTGTTACTTTAGGTTGATCATAATGAGTTACAGCAGCAAATAAAACCGGGTTCAGTGAGAAAGTCAATCTCGTTAAAATAAGATGCCCACTGTTTATGCGAATATCTTACAGCGCCTGCTGAGGAGTTATGTTGTGGTGATCTTTGAATTAGTCTATGGAAATGCAGCTTTCAGAAATCTAAATGTGAATCAAATCGTTCGGCACAAATTCATGCTCTTCAACCATACTGCTCAGTTTTTCACACGCAAAGATATAAATCTGATTGGCTGATAAAATGAGCGATTATGGTAATAGTATAGGTCACCAGAATATGACCCCTAATCTGTCGCTGTCTGATAGTCAAGTACGACGTTGGATATCTGATTTTAATCGGATTGACGAGAAAGTTGTAGTTGAAATTTCAATGTCATATGTCAAGAATCCTACTTTTGTTGGTGTTGAAAATTAGATTTAATATCTTGAGTTTTGCAACTTTTATCTGTTAAATTACAGAGCGATAGTTGAGAGTTCCATTTTCTGTGTCGAGTTTTCTTTTGATTTTATCTGTTGATTTATACAGCGGTAGTTGAAATTTCAGTTTTACATTTTGAGTCATAGTGTTTGCGTTGAAAGTTTCATTTTTTATGTCTATTTTTAATAGTTTTTTTTTTTTGAATTACACAGCTTTGGTTGAAAATTTTCATTTTAAATATCGATTAGTTCAATTTTAATTTCTGAATTACAAAGCGGTAGGTGAAAATTTCAATGTCGTATGTTGATAATTACAATTTGATACATTTAATCAAATTGTTTGTGTTGAAAGTTCTATTTCATATGTCGAGGTTTTAGAATTACAAAGTGGTGGCTGAAAGTTACATTTCCTATGTCAAGAAATCCTCTTAAGTTTGGAGAAAGATTGTTTGATGCGTGGAAAGCGAGATATAGCAGTCAGTTTTTCGAAGTCGGCGTCTACGTTGTGAACAGTTTCATTTTTTTTTTAATGACAATTTTGTATGTGCATACATTTCTTAAGCCAATTTGTAAAGCCTCATCATATCTGGGATATATAATCATGCCATAAAACAATTAATTTTATAATATGCTCATTTGCGTGATACTTGGTATAAATAATTATGACCCTTAGACAGTTCATTCTCTGACATGCTCACTAGCTCTTTCTATCTTGGGTTGAAGTTCACAGAAAATTTGCGTTAACGCTTTGGTTAGTTTTTCATTTGCTAATATTTCGTAAGTTCTTTGATGTATTCTGATTATGATTGGCTGGATTTATGAAGAGACTCAGAGGTAATCATAATGATACGTTCCGTAATTGTAAGGTTTTATCGTACGAACATCCGGCAAGATGTCCGCAGAACAGTCTTAAAACATAACAGGCCTTGAAAATAACACTAGACGACGTTTGAACCATCAAAGAAATAACTGCACATTTAAATTAATTCATTTCTATTTGTCTGCATCCGTTGCTTGCATTTCTGTTAGTGATGACACGCCATCTATTCATTAAATTGTCCCGAGGTTATTATGACTTGACGGCAGTTTAGAATCACCATTATTTACAACGGAGGGTTGTTTTTAGCATGCATTGGAAAAGGCTGAGGATGTCCGATTGGGGATAACTTATCCCTATGACTCAAGGAGACAATGGACTTAACATGACTTGGTTGCTAGTTTGGTCTCTTGTTAAATGGTAAGAAAAGAAACAAATTTTTGTACAATTTTCATAATGGCAACTAAAGTCAAGTAAAAGAAACTAATTAAGTCAACGAAAAGTATTCGAGAACTTTGGAAGTCTTTAGCGATGTAAAACATACAGTAAATCAGTCACTCATGCTCTATTTTGCACAAAACTGATGCAATGTCTACTTCGTCATTCTGTACAAGATCAGTCATTACAATACCAATAGCTTTGATTTTTTCTTGAGAGGAATCTATCATATCAAAACGGTGCAAATTAGACAAATATTTAAATACTCATTCAGCTATTATTTTATATACAGTTAGTGATACTGTACTTTTCTTCAATGACCTTTCTGGAGGAAATACATTTCACCAAGATTGGCGAAACAAAAATGCAAACCAGCATATAATTATTTGAGCGATTTTATTATTTGGACCCATGCCTATGCAAAACTATCCATTATCTAAGTGCTAAACTGAGCAACATTTCAAAAGTTATCATTTATAAACCAAATGGCCCAGTTTCGCACTGTATTTCTCAATTGTTTCTCAATAAAAATAAAAGCAAACATTTTTATATATTTCCCTCGTTAGGAAGTCAAAGCAATATTGGAACTGAAAATATTTGCCTACCGAAAGCATCATTTTTCGCCTACGAATCTAAATATCATTCTCTCCAGTCGACCGATTAGGAAATATCCGTGCTTCCCTGTTACTGTTAATCATACCGGTAATTTGCTTGCAATTAATTTGATACTATGTTTCTGCAACATCATTTGACTGATATCAGTCGCTTTCCAAACGATCCCAAATATAGGTTACATGTTTGTTAATCCCGCACACCACTTGCTGGTCAACCAGTCCTATAAATAAATACTGATAAAAGAATCTAAAAAGCAATACCAGTCCGAATTATCAGCTGCTTATCGTCAAGACTGTAAACCAATCTCAAACGTTACTGTTTTTGCTGATTAATTTCGGATTATAATTTACTCATCAACCAATCCCAAGGTAGTCACTCGGGCTCAGTAGTTAGTATGCCGGAATCACGACCGAAAGGTGTGGGTTCGAATCCGATTATCTGGACTAGCCTGAGTCAGATACTATTGTGTGTCTTTGGTCAAGGCACGTTATTCACAATTGCCTCGGCACTAAATGGTCAACATGTGTTGCTGTGCCAAAAAGCACTAAAACCAGAAACCAATGCAAAAACGTCAATCGCTTTCAGCAAGATTCCAAAACATCACCTAACTGAAATAGGCCAATTTCTCTCGCCTCGATTTCGAACATCTTCTCTGTATAACCTATGCTGTCATAGCTTGTGAAGTGCAGACCCAGCGTATTTATGGTAGAATATTAAATAAGGTATTTATAAGAATGAAGATAGTTGAGTGGGTTATATTAATAAGTGGAAAATATCAACTTAAGTTTTGTTTAGAACATGACTAACTGTCGATAAACTATTCACAATGGTAGACTTGAACCAGAACCATTTTCATCGTTTAAGGGGCTTATCGTGTATTGAATGGAAGCTTGTTTTTGATGGTTTTATACTATCGTATTTGTGAAAATATTACCATTACAGTCTACGTGGAATTGAATTTATCTGTCTGTCCCATTTCCAAAATACTAATTCACTTCCAGGTCAAATGTCATTTGTTTGCAACCAGACTGAAACCTTTTGTACTTGTATCGCTCAACTTTGTAAGAAATCAATAAAATAATTTGGGCACGGTTGCTATTACGGATATTAAATTATTGTTATGCCAATTTTCATACCAGCGCGTACATACACATACGAGTGAAATATATATCATTACAGTTTTACAGTTCATACTTTGCTCTCTTCCTCTCTTCTTATAGCCAATCCGATTTTACTTTGATTCCTAACTTACATTTTAGCTGCTTTATAAAGAATTAGAATCATCTTGTCACAAACTCGTTTCTATAGTGGCTGATTTTTATTACGTTGTCAGAGATCACGATCTCAATCCCGAGTGTGCCAAACCTAAGAACAGTTATCTCAAAATTGCCGGGGCCCCCAGTGGCCGAGTGGCCTAAGGCGGTCACCGTTACGGATCACTGCCATCTCACCTCTTTCTGCGTTGGTTCGAGTCTCGGGCTCAGCCAATGTGGATATGTGAGAAAGCTTGCCGGTAGCTTCTCATGGGTCGGTGGTTCTTTCTGGGGTTTTCACAGGTTCTTCCTCCCCCATTAATATTGGCCGCCATGTATAGCCTATCTTGTGATGAAAATGGCGTTAAACCCTATAATAACAATAACAATCTCAAAATTGCCACGACCCCATACATTTGAAGCAAACAAATAAAACAAAAAAACACTCCCAATATAAAAGAAATCAACGGGTAGGGAGGTCTGATTATGTTTAATTATGTCAGTGTTAGAAGTGATTATATACGGGCATAAACTTAACTGATCGCTGATTATTCGTGCGTTTTATTTTATCAAAGAGTTGTTATTGTTTACTGGCAGATTATAGTATGGTTTGGAATTGGATTTTTTTCTTCCGAAAATTGTTTACTTACGTATTGAACAATTGTTGGGTATAATTCTCCGTGCAGAACTGAAACATAAGTATCACTGAATGACGCATAATAGGACATACCATTCTGTGCAGCAGCGCTGTTATGGGTGGGTGGATAGTCTAATGTATTCAATGTGCTTTGTATTTTCAAATATTGACTGCTCCCTTATATTTCACTATTACGGATATTGTAAACAATGTTATTCCAGACTTAGGGCATACTGAAAGAGTCTAAAAATTCAGTCCCATGGAAGAATAACATTTTAATCTATATAACTTATTTCTCTCTAACTAATAAACACATTTACACATGCAAAAAAATATTCAAGCTCACTTGCTTTGTCATGTGTGTGTGTGTGTGTGTGTGTGTGTGTGTGTGTGTGTGTGTGTGTGTCTCGGACTAAGCGTTATCAGATAGCCGTTTTAAGAAAAAAGAATATTTTGAAAACTACAAAATTGCAGCGATCCTTTGGAAGCTGCAGTTTATTTGTTACTCGTGAAACACCCAAGGCATTTACGTGGTTGTTAACCTCGCTGTCATAAACTTGAGCATTACAGACTAAATACAAAAATGCAGTTAATAATTTGAAGTGATAGGTTAACACATCAGCATACATTGATTTGTCATGGCTGTATGATTTGATGACAACAATGGAAGAGAAAATGAGAAATATTTCATTGCGAGATAATTTCTAATTCTTATTATAAATAGGACAATCAACTTATTTCCATGATCAAATTCAATATCAATGCTACCCACCCCTAGTGTTCGCGCCGCTCCGGTGGTATAGTGGTTAGAGCGTCCGCCGCGGAAGCGGGAGGTCGTGGGTTTGATCCTCAGCAGAGTCATACCAAAGACTTACAAAAATAATACTAACAGCTGCCTCGCTTGGAGCTCAGCATTAAGAGGTAAGTGTTAGGACTGGTCGGCCTGGTGTTAGGATAATGTGACTGGGTGGGATATCATGCTACATGTCTGCGGCATGATGCCCCAGTGCTAGACATCACTATAAACTGCCTCACTGCAGACATCGTAGCGATATGACTGAAACATTGTTAAAGCTACGTTAAAAATCCTAATCAAACAAACCCACCCCCGTGTTACATCTTATTCAGAGATCGATGATAGTCTTCATTGTTGCCTAGCGAATACAGTAAGATCGTTGTAAACACGCGTATTCAATCATGATAAATTCTTTCTTTACAAAACGAATTTTCAAGATGTCAACTAGGTGCAGAATAACTTGTTTGCAAAAGTACGAAGTAGGTTAATAGTTACTTGTATAAAGGCAAGAATACACTCATTGTTAGGCAGGATATGTGAAATCTGATGCAAAGTTTTGGTGAGACGAATCTTGTTACTTTAAAAAAGTTATAAATGCCTAGGTGTCTTTCAGCTATTAAAATGCATTTAATATGGAATATGAAACACGTCGGCAGTGTTCTTCCACACTGGCTCATTTGTTACCGAAACAGAAGTTTCCATGACTTTGTTCAATAGTTAACAAATTTTGACATACATATACATAAGAATGGAGTGTCATCGAACACTTGAACAACCTTATTCATTATGTTTTGGAGGTGGGTGGGTGAATGGAATGTGCTGATATTTCTCGAAATCGTTAGTTTATGACAAATATAGCTTAGAAATAGAAAGAGACATTCAAGGAAAGAATAAATTTGGTTTCATTAATATCGAATACAACAACATATCTTCAAGTTTCGAATCAATTACATACAAACACGATTGTACACGCACGCACGCACGCACGCACACTCACATTTAGTCTGATATCCCACATGTTGGAATTTTTATCGGATCTTTCCATACCACTAGAATTCTCCAGCGCTCAAAACATTTTGCACCTAGGAACGCACGAACTAGAAGAAAAAGATCTGTTTAATACAGTAGCAGCTTTTAGACATGTTATTGTATTTTTTTAACAGAACTTTAATCGGTTTATTCTCTACGAATTTACGTCGTCTCATATTTAATTCAGTTTTTTATGATAACAAGTAACGAAACTATTTTGTTTTTGGCTTTTTCCGGTATCCATCCCGTCATTTAAAAAAAAATTGTATTTCAATGTTTGCCCCTGCTGAAGAATTAGTTGCTTTCACCTTGTCATTCACTACAGTAGCTTGAGTTACTTGTTTGACATATTATTATTATTATTATTATTATTATTATTATTATTATGATTATTTGATTAGTTTTCTCGTCTTAGGCTAGCATACTGAAGTGGAGCCTAAGTTTTTGGTTTTGTCTATTTGTATCATGAATACTCCTCTATTCATTCAGAAAATAATGTATATGCAGTGGAAGAATATGAATGAACTCACCTAAAAATGAAATATCCTGCCTATAAATAATAATTGCAGGTGATTTTGATGCCTGTACCGGAACGGAGCCAGATTTTATCAAATATGAATGTATTATTGACCAGCTAGACTGAGAATCGCCAATGGTAGATGTGGATCAGATAAAGGGGTAGGGACATTTAAATGTATGCATGGCAATTCTACCTCAACGACAGATTATGTCTTAGGCGTTGTATGTGCTTTAAAATATACCATCCGTTGACATAGATGGTAGATTGGAATCAATCAACATGCCCATTGTTTTTTCACTTGTCTACATTGGTAAACTAAAGCGAACGACTAGACGTGTCTCTGGGGTTAACGAAATAAATAAGTACATATTGACCAAAGAAGGAGTCTATCTTTGATCTAAAATTGTCAAGATCTATTATCTAAACATATGGACAAGATTTTAAATGATATAAACAATAACAAACTTAATAAACTTATCAAAACAATTACTGATATTTACCATGATGCAGCAAGCACAATGAAAACAATAAATAGAAAGCAAATTCTGTCTGTGACACCTCCAAGAAGAATTGTTAAATGTCAGCCTTGGTTTAATGCAGATTTCACAAATGCCAAAAGCAAAGCCTTAGGATATCCAAAACAGTTTAGATTAAAACGTACAAATGAATCACTTGAAGATTATACATTTTATAGAAATATGTTTAAATCTCGTACAAGAAGCAAGCAAAAGCAATATGAATTAAAACCAAAAAGTAACCTTTAATCTGCCTTGTACTCTAAAAGTATACAACTATTCAAGCGCCTTGTAACGAATCAGAGTATTGTTATGATAAAGAATATCACGTATGCAACTCTGTATGGATATTTTCCGGAATTATTTAATTTCTCCAGTAATGTTAACCATATACAGGAAACTGAAAACATTAAAGTAATTCACAATACTATAGATTGAACATTCAATGAAGAAGAGGAAACATGAGTTTGTCTGTATAAGTCTTAGAACTTTTTTCACAGTTGTATGCAGACAATTTAATTGTCTTTGCTGACACTGCTCACCAGTTGCAAACTATGCTCAATAGGTTGCAAGCATATTGCCTAAATTGGAAATCAAAGGTGACTATGACGAAACAAATACAAGAGTGGTTGTATTTTGCAGAGGTGGCTATCTTAGAAGTTACAAAATGTGGCACTATAGCCATAAAGATGTAAAGATTGAATCATATTATAAAAATTTAGGATGCATAATTTTTCTAAATTTCTTGGTATATGTGCTAGAAAACTCTCTCCTTGCAGGCGCTGAAGGGTGCATATATATTGAAACAAAGTCTTTCACAATTTTAACAGATTACTCGTAAATGGATTGCTTCGTCTGTTTGATGCGAAGATAGTTCCCACACTTAATTATGGAGCTGGGGTTTTTGGTTTTATTATGCCAATGATACTGAAAATTCTCATTCATCATTTTGTAAATATATCCTTGGTGCATCTAAGTCTACTCTAAATACATTCGTATATAACGAATTAGGAAGAATTAGCTAAGAATTATAAAAAATATACATAAGACAGATTCCCTAAATCAAGCAATAATTTACAGTTAAGATGGGGGAAGGGGGGAATTGTGATTACTGTGCTGTGTTAAAAAGCTTCTATTTACATTTGGATTTTGCAATGTTTGATGTAATCAGTGCGTAAATGATGACAACATATTTCTTAGATATTTCAGCCAGAGATGTGAAGATATTTGTAGGCAAAAGATGCAGGATGAGATTAAGTAGATGGAAAGGCTGCGCTTCTATAGGTCATTTGGAATAGAATTTACTTGTCAACACTATCTCGAATTATTGGGAGTTAATGATCTTAGTCATATAATCACTATGCTTAGAGTGGGGAAATTGCAATCACAGATAAATCGGGAAGATATGAAAGTATCTGCTACGAGGAAAGATTGTATAAAATTTGTAATGTTAACATTGAAATTTTTTTGCTTGTCCGCTATTTGGAGAAATACGAAGAAATTACTTACTCATCTTGTATATAAAAATCAAACATTAGAAACATTTTGCTCCTTTATACACATTGATATTAGTAAAAAGCTGATGACTAATTTAGCAATATTTTCTATAAAAGCCATAAATATTAGAGAAACCGTTTTATCAATGACTTTTGCTACATAAGACTTTAGATCAATATCACAAATCTTGCTCCCCACAAGTTTTAGGGTTCCCCTAAATCCTTTTGTTTGATGGCTGTGCATTATATACTTGAATCTTAACTATTTCCGAAAAAGCAATAAATATTACTTTCGTGTATGTTATTTCTTATAAACTGGATGTTCTTATGTTCAGCAATATAACATCTTTTTGTACCGTATGATGTATGAATATGGGGCAGTCGCCTATATTACAAATAAACACTATCATTATTATTATGAATTTTATTATTATTATTATTATTATTATTATTATTATTATTATTATTATTATTATTATTATTATTGCAGAGGACGATGACCACATGAAATCACGAGTTAACGTCATCAAATGTGAAAGCTGAAAAAAGACATCAGTAAAGTGAGGTGGCGCGATAAAAATCATGCCGTGTCATTGGGGTGCTTTGTTTCGCTTGGTAAATAATTACAACACCACACTATCAAAAGAACATGTTCAGTCTAATTCAGTCAGGAGATACGAGAAAAATGACAGGAAGACAAAGGTAACTTTACAAAGAAGATACCTTCTGGATGACGATGACAATATTGGGAGCGTTGATTTGGATGGCGCGTCATACCGTGAGAAGAGTGGAGATTTTTCCGGGTCGCATGCTGGAAGCGTTCATAGCAAGATGTCACAAGGCAGTTTTGTCTACAACGACAGTGTAAGAAGACTTTTAAGTCAAGACAAAAAGCAAAAGAGAAGAAAACTTCAAGATATCTTCAACAGTCCATCTTCTGGAAAGGAGAACTATTCGGATGAGAAAAGTTCAATCTATGACCCTTTGTGGTTGAAGAGAGTCCAAAAGGATCCTTATGATAGTTCCCAATATTTTTCAAGTCACAGTGGGTTCTCTGCAAGAGCTGCTCCTCGATCAGCTCATTCTTATATTCAGTCCAGAAACAGCAAAAAACCCTCTTTCGGGTGCAGCAAGACATCTGTGAAAGATGGTCAGACAAGCAAGAAGGGTCATATATACAAACGAAATGTCAGTATGTGTGGCTATGTCCCAAAGGCAGTGCGAAACCTAGAGACCTCATCAGCATTAAACGGGGAGAAAATTGATGACTTTTTTCTTAAGTGCAGATTGGAGGATGAACAGACAAAATTTGCAAGTACAGAACAAGTACGTCAGAGAGTAGTTTCCCTTGCGCCTCAAATAGACATTTTATCAGAAGATTTGGAGAAAAATGATGAATTTCAAAATGATGTGCATGACGAACAGCAAATAATGGACGAAACAATTTCAGAAATACACACTGTTTCAACAAATCCCCACAAAGTTTCCGCTGTACATGATAGGCACAATGTTGTCAAACATGGATTTGATTTTTTTTCTTCACCAAACAGGAATGTAAATGACACACAACACGACAACAGTATTGATATAGATAGTAGAGTATGTTTGTTTGACCCGGTCGGCACGATTCGCTCAGTGGATATTTCGGACACAAGTGGATTCACAAACGAAACTCGAGAAATTTATAACCAACTTTGTGACACTAGAGAAGTGAAAATTCTGACAGAAAATGGTTCAACAGATGACATCAAATTAATGCTGGGGTATGATACACCATGCACTGATCAGTCTATGGATGGTACTTTTAACCCTGCACTAATAGTGCTGGCACAACCTGGAATTAACCCAAACGGGTCAGAAATCACACCAGATGAAGTGATAAGGACAATAGGTGATAGTGTGTTGCATAATGAACCTATGGGGACATCTTATGAGAAAATGTCGTCGGTACAAGCTTCTACCAATTTCACATCAGACCATTCGCTTGATCATTATACAGTGGGTCCATTGCCTTCCTTAAAAACGGAAAATAGTCCTGTTCATAAATCGTCCCGTGATGGGCCGTGGAAAGGCAATGCTGATGTTCTCTATTAATCCTATTCATAAATTATGTGCTTAGTTGAGAATGCATGTATAAAAAAAACTCAACGATAGATTCTGTACTCTCAGACACTGTGACCAAACACGAACCTTTGGGTGGAAAACGTCTAAAATTTCAAAACTCTGGGAGACTGTGGATCTGCTTTCTGAAGAATTGCATGTTTAAAGACCATAAGAAATTAAAAATGTCGAAATGGTTATGGAATATAATACTATGCATAAAGAATACTGACACGTTATTCTTCTAGATTATCAGAGTTGCATTTTATGAGATATTGTCGATTTCTGTCGTAAATATACAGAAACAAGAATTATGCCATCCACACAAAAAAAAATCGGTAAATGAGTTTAGGCTTCTTCTCTCAATTATTCTAAACATTAAAATTTGATAATAATCAACAAAAATAACTCAAAATCGTCAGTTAGACCTCCAGCATCTCCTTTTGACCGAAAACATCTTAAAATTAAGTCTGGAGGTATTTATTGCATTTAAAAATTTCGAACTTATCAATTATTGGAACATTTTATGGCTCTTTTCTTTCAGATCTGAAAGACATCTGTTAAAGAATATTTTTAGGTCGTATGCTGAATAATTTCTGATTGATAAACTTGTCTGTGTGTTGTATAAAACTGAGGTATATTTGACCTTCTTTCAACTCATGAATTTGCAGTACCGTATATTCTTGCATCTAACTTGGATCCAACTGCAGACAAAATCGACACCGATCTGCCTTCGCATACTGCTTAATGCAGTATCTTGTTTATTTTACTGATTATTCTTAACAAACCAACTAGACCCAGATCTGCTGATACGTTATTCGGCTCTATATTTGGGTCTATGCAGTTTGCAGTCTGATCCGACTACATATTCCAATACACACGGTAAGAGTTTTCTGCTGCAAAATTATTGTACTAAAATAAAAAATCTTCAATCCATTGATGCCTTTTATTTGTGTGTATGCTAAAGATTTAGGACACACAAGGACTAGTCCACTAAAATTGCATTCAGTCAGAAATCATAATTGTTATAAATAATGCAACTCTGATTCGGAAGACGTCTCCTGAATGCATGTACTTTATTCAAAGTTTGAAATTTAAACACCGTTATTTAATAACGATGAAACACTATATTATTTACTAAATGGGCAATAATATAATTTTATCTTGTTTCTAAGAACGAGATCAAGTAAACTATTTACTGGTACTAGTATATACATTTTCAATATGCTTTTTGATAAAGTAAGTGTGTACGTTTTGAGTGACTTTTAATACAAATGAAAATATTGAGCCTTAATTTTATTATATGATCTTTGTCTAAGCAAGCCTATTATTTCATAAATTTTACACAATTCAATTGGACAAAATGACTGAAGACTTGAACAATTTATACTGTAACAATGTTATTTGAAAATTAAAATTTTTACTTACCGTTTAGACAATATGAAACAATATTCCTATTCTTTAACGTTGTTACGTATATTTGATTTAAGTCATTTATTTTTATTTTAATTGTTTGTTTGTCAGATCCAAATTTGACATTTTAAGTTTAAGATTCATTCATTGGGAGATATTTTTTTTTAAAGTGGGATGACCTGTACTCTACAAATAAACACCAGATGCTGACCTCATTTCTGACCTGGCTTCAGAGTTGTAAACAAGCTTTTAAAATGATTGAATGATTCCATGAACATTATAGAGTTTTGTCGTAAACATCTTTCTATTTTTAGTTCTTGAGAGTAAAAATAATTGATTCTCATCTGGGTCATACGGTGTGCACGAGATTTTTTGAACGTAAATTTGTTCTAAAGATTCTAGAAGATCATGTGACCCCTTCCTTGTTTACGTAAAATCAGGTATATAAATTATGTTTTGGAGCAAACTATTTAGTAGAAGTTGGGCTGTTAGAATATTACGTTGTGTTGTTTTGAGTTATTTTAAATTAACTTGTACTGGAAATTATTTCAATTCGTTTGGATCAAGAGGATTTATTTTGTTATTTATCTGGAAAACATTTGTGTTCATTGAATTTCATAAGACCAGAACTGACTTCATCACGTGACATCGTCTTCCATCTTGTATGCGTCACTAAGATTCGAACTGGGAACTATTAGGACATTTTATTGCCAGGACTTTTGAAATTTCACTAGTGCATTATATTTTGAATTATTTTTGGATTAATTTTGGAATTGATTCTTAAAACCATAAGTTTATTTTTCTTTTCTGGAAAATATTTGTGCTAAATAAATTGTTTATTAAGTTTTTACAAGCTTGTTATTTTCATTCTTTCTATGTTACTGTTTATTCGAGCCTAAGCACGTAACAACGTGAAAACAATTTTCACAAGAAACTTTAGTGTAAAATCTTAGACTTTATTTTTGAGACTTCAAAAACTATTTGACTATTCTGGTCCATTCAAACATGACCCTAGAATTCACGATTTAATTCCACTGATCAGGATCTTATATATATATATATATATATATATATATATATATATATATATATATATATATATATATATATATATATATATATATATATATATATATATATATATATATATATATATATATATATATACACACACATATATATATACACACATACACACACACACACATATATATATATATATACACACACACACACACACACACATATATATATACACACACACACACACATATATATATATATATACACACACACACACATATATATATATACACACACACACACACACACACACATATATATATATACACACACACACACACACACACATATATATATATACACACACACACACACACACACATATATATATATATATATATATAGACAACACTATATGTGGAACCATCTGCTATATCTGCTATATATGCTAGATATGTTTGATAAATTATAATTGTTTATTGACGTAGGGTTCAGCTATTGTCGTATCCTTTTTTCTTGCAGAGATTAGACCAGATAAAGAATAAAGTATGATTTTTTTTAAATTAGGTCAGATCGTTTCAGCACATAATTCAATTTCTATTGCATACAATGTACATAGTAGGCACTCTTCTTCAAATGTTTATTGCTCACAGTAATTTAAGGAACAACGCAACAATGTATTTTGTTTCTTTAAAGAAAGAGAAATTAAATCGACGATGCCTTTATAACTGTTTAGATTTATAACTGTATGAAGCAAAGTCAGTTAGGGTGTTTGTAAAACCAAGATTTGCATTTAATTTCGTAAAACTGATACTGCGTTCTTAATACATGTAGAAAACGTTTATACTAAACTTCCATCTTCCACGAATGTAACTTTATATTTGTCTTTTAATCCATAAATGTCATAACTAAACACCCACACTATATATAAATCGATGGTTCTTTGGTATCCAGCGATTTTATGCAAGAGTCAGATCAAATGTTACCATATTTATCAAGATGCAAGAGATCGAATCAGTGGTAGCAAATTTGAGTCAAAATATGAAGATGTTAATATTGTCTTCTGGTGGCTTTCGCAATTGACAGCTGTTGACGTGAAAACTTCGTTGCAAACGATTTCTTTCTTTCTTTCTTTCCTTCTTTCTTTCTTTCTTTCTTTCTTTCTTTCTTTCTTTCTTTCTTTCTTTCTTTCTTTCTTTCTTTCTTTCTTTGTAACACCTTAATTTTTTTTAAACAGCCTGTGGTCACATGTTTTTTTCATGCTCACATTGGTGGGTCCATTCCCACAGACAATTCTGGCATCACCCATGATGACAAGTGTCGCCGATCGCTAACTTTAAGACCCCAGATACCATAGCACTCCAGTATGTGTCCTGCTATAACACACTTTAATATCGTGGTGGAACTACATCGAGCATCTGACTACGTGAATGAGAACCAATTATGTCTGATGCAATCCCCACACAAGAACTAAAGGAAAACGAATGCCTTCTTTGTTGAAAACTATATCATATGTATTCGTGAATGTTCTTTGTGGCATCTTGACATTGATGAAGTGGGTTAGATAATGTCACGTGCAGTATGCTTCTTTGTGGTCCGCCACTCTTCAATGCTGAAAACAGTTTTAATATGTTCTGATACTGGAGGTTATGGCCATAGAGGTCCCCTCCAATTGTCCCAGAATCTACTGTACATCTTCGTATTAATCTAAACGAGGACCATTTTAGGGGTTAATCAATTACGCACAGTTTTTAAACGGGAAGACATGCCTTTACAAAGTCTACTAAATCCATATTCATTGCTCTAAAGTCCACTACTTCTGTCTCAATATTAACACAGACCACGCAGGTCATTATAATTATAATTACGTAACTAATAAAATCATGTCTTTCTTTTGTGGTCGACGTTGCCAAAAAAAATGAATACAGGGCTTTTGTCAGATATTAATGTTCAAGGACGCAGCCATACTTCCAAGGTCAGGCAGTTGCGTACTGAACATATTTTAACTACTTTGTTTGGACAAAAAGTAACTGAAATTACAGAAAATTAACTATGCATTCCGAGTTACATCAGGAATCTGAAATGCACACTCATTCGTGAGAGAGAGAGAGAGAGAGAGAGAGAGAGAGAGAGAGAGAGAGAGAGAGAGAGAGAGAGAGAGAGAGAGAGAGAGAGAGAGTTTGTAATTCTTTATGTTCTGTAAGTTTTATCTTGCCACAGGACAAATATTAAAACGTGTATGTGCACATTAATTTGCTATCGCATAGCTGCCTGTACTTTCTTCGAAAATATTGAATGTGTTGCACACGATATACTATAAACTTCTATAATTTACCTTTGTAGTTCGTATTTTTCCGCGCCAAAGTGATAATGTGAATATCTGCTGTTAGAAGCAAAGTGGGACAAACAGAGAATAAATATTTTAATGTATCAATTTCATTTTATTCCTAATATTTGCTTTTTATACATCAATTTCATATTTGTATGCCCTAACCAGCCACTTTTTTAGACCGATATATACCGAGATTGCAGACTCTAACAATAGGTGTGTCAAAGATAAATTTGATTATTGTCACCAGTTTCAAGGCGACTAGAGGAAAATCCTTTAAGAGATTTCATTATCAATAGGGCTTGAATAGAAGCCATTCGTCATTGATAGCTGTCATTTGGATTTCTATAAACCGCGATCAATGTCCAGAAACTCAAGGAACCTCAAATGGTGTTTATCATCAACAGTTTAAGTGATAATTACACGAAACCGATACATAATTACTGTTTGTATAATAATACATACATGTTCTCAAATCATTCTCAAACGTCGGATTGTCAAAGCTTGTCTTTATGTATATAACCGACTTTAATGTGAGTAAGTAAATGGTAAAAGATGCCTTCCAGTGCCATTCAGGTATGAATAAGTCTTTATAACAAGTATTGTTGTCATGTTGTCTACATAATGAATCTACCTGCGTATTTGTGTATTGAAGAAAAACAGTTTACAAACTAATCTACTGAACCACTTAAAAGAAACGTAGTTGTTTAATTTTCAGATCAAGGTCTTTAACCTAAACATGTAATTATCCTCACTTTTACAAATCTAGTAATTTCCAAAACCATTATCTATCTATCTATCTATCTCTCTCTCTCTCTCTCTCTCTCTCTCTCTCTCTCTCTCTCACTCTCTCTCTCTCTCTCTCTCTCTCTCTCTCTCTCTCTCTCTCTCTCTCTCTCTCTCTCTATATATATATATATATATATATATATATATATATATATATATATATATATATATATATATATATATATCTATGTATGATATGTACGTTGTATCGATGATATACCACAAAATGTCTAAATTTTTGTATTAAAAGGAAACGAGGCTTGCCGAGTTTCCTTTAATTGACACGTTTATAGAAAGAGTGGTATATCATTAAGTCAGTGTGCAGTTCATACATATTTGATTTATATAAGATAGAAATACATATATTTGCCCTTTGAACGGAGTTAAGATTTACAATAGGCATCTGTGTATTGACCGAGTAAATTAACTCCTCAGTTCCTCGAGTGTGCTCGCTACAAAATATAGTTATATGCCCTTTGTGGCTGTTCACACTCACCTGTGCATATTGATAAGTTGATTGTTGTTCTTTTTTAAGTTTCTTTTTTACTTGGCATTGATTAAATCAATATAAATAATACATATCTATGATTGAAACATGAAAGACGGTTAAAATGATGAAACTAGAGCATTATAAACACTTGGTTAGCTACACCATTCACATGAATGCTTAGCCAAAAAGAGGTAATTAAAATATTTTAATATATTTATAATTGATCTAACTCATTATTCAGCTTTAGGAAACAGTACCACTGAAAATCTCTCTTTCTATTTTCAAACTTCTAAATTCGCACAGTTGCGGGAAAGTAATTACGTACCTCTTCCCATATCTATTGTGGCCACCAAAGCATGCTTCAATGTCAAAAACAGCGATGACTACTGTCTCGTATGGGCTATCCTTTCTCACTACATTCTGCAGAGAACAATGCCGATCGCGTCTCCAAGTACAAACTACGTTTTGATACAATCCACACCATCGGAATCATCGGTCTGGCAGCAGTCAAAGACGTCCCTAAAGCCCCCTAAAGCCCTAAAATGGAAGCGTCCAACGGTGAACTCTCCATTAACGTGTTTGGACTCGATGCAAAGAAAGCGGGTGATAAGCAGTTCCTGGTCTATCCGTTGCTGATCTCCAAAATAGCCTCATAACATCAGTTTTCTGAATAACCATCACCATTTCGTTTACATCAAAGACTAGCCGGTTATGCCAATCTCAGTACACACAAAATAATAATCACGACTATTTCTGTTATCGCTGCTTGCCACGCTTTCCTCAATGACAACGACTGCACAATCACATCTCGTCATGATACTGTCAAGAACTACAAACCGTTCAGATGCAATGCGAGGAAACACTACAGTTTGAAAACCACAATCAAAAAATACACACACACATTTTACATTGTTTTTTTTTATTGGAACCGATCTTTGAAAAAGTATAAGAACCTTTGATCATTACAGACAGTCATAAATGTTACTACTCTATGAGAACGTTCATGATATCACTTCTCATCCTCAAAAAGTAAAATGGTTCTTCGAAAATAAACGTTACTCCACGTATGGTATTCACTCTCGCACATATACATTATCGCACGTCATTACGAAAGAGTTAGCCAGATACATCAGCATTATATTAAAAGTGTGTGTGTGTGTGTGTGTGTGTGTGTGTGTGTGTGTGTGTGTGTGCGCGCGCATTCTTTATCAGGTAAAACGTGAGCTGATACATAGGTCGAAGTGAGTAAGAATCTCAGTTGAAAGTACGCACTGACGCAGTGAGCCATAAACCACCATCATCATGCAGTGATAAAGTGCGTCAGAATTCCCCAAGTTACCTACTACTTGCATTACATCAATGTGAACTACGTGTGTGTGTGATTAGGGTTTTTAACGTAGTTTTAAAAAAAATTCAGTCATATCGCTACGATGTCTCAGTGAGGCAGTTTCTATTGATGTCTAGTACTGGGGCATCATGCCGCAGACATGTAGCATGATGTCCCACCCAGTCACGTTATCCTGACACCAGGCCGACCAGTCCTAACTCCTAACACTAACATCTTACCATTTTTGTAAGTCGTTGATATTACTTGGCCGGGATTTAACCCACGACCTCCCGCTTCAGCGGCGAAAGCTCTATCTAATAAAAGGGCGAAGGTGATGTTGCTATTGTATTTTATGCTGTTCTCAGTCCTGGTTACAAGAAATAAAGAGAATGAGGTAAATCACAATAAGGTTTGAACATTTTAATGTGAATGTTTAAAGTTGGAGGATGTGAATTCAGTTGAATAGATCAAAGATCAACTAGGTGTTAAAATAATTTTTGTTGAAAACTGTTTGAGTACTTTCATTACAAGGAATAATACAACCCTAAATCCTAGTTATTTTTATTGTATTTGCAATGATATATGAACTATCTATAATGTATGCCACATACAATGAGCATGTACAAAATACTGCAAACTACTTCATTAAAATACGATATTATATTATATTATATTATATTATATTATATTATATTATATTATATTATATTATATTATATTATATTATATTATATTATATTATATTATATTATATTATATTATATTCCTAAACCATCCCTCAAACAAGATACATGTTGTTATTGCTGGCTGAGCAAAGTCACGTGAAAAACATATATTTGTAGTTTATTTACATTATTCAAACAGTCTGAAATTGGTTAATTTTGCCATCATAGGATTTGGGTCATAGTACACTTCGATGGACTGTATCTTGAGATTTTCGTTCACACGAACAACACAACTTCCGTACAAGTTGATTACCTCTCCTGTTGCCTTGACATCTCTATAATCGCCTGTCCAGTTTCCCCAGTGTCTCCAAGTAAAACTCACTACAGGAGGACCTATAATATGATATGATATGATATGATATGATATGATATGATATGATATGATATGATATATGATACGATACGATACGATACGATACGATACAATACAATACAATACAATACAATACAATACAATACAATACAATACAATACAATACAATACAATATAATATAATATAATATAATATAATATAATATAATATAATATAATATAATATAATATAATATAATATAATATAATGGCGCAATAATTTGTCTCTCTTCTTATGTGTGTTATAAATTTTTCTGGAATAAAATTTAACTTAGTACCAATGAGGTTTGATAAATCCTTAAAGGTTTGTCACTATGAAATGTCTTCAGTGCTTCTTACGAAGATATTTTCACTATAGCGGCTAATTTACTTCTGCAATATGTCTATGAACACTCCTTAACTCTGTTCACGTAAACACGTATATATTTTTGCAGGTAAGTCACCGATTTCTATGTGGTAATTAACAATGCGGACGTTTTGAAATTTATGGTGGACAAATGTTGCCCTTTTCTGAATAACTTTCGATCAGAAATTGTGTAAAAGACCACAACTTCGTTATCCTTAAATATCCTATAAAACGTACCTATAACTTTTTTTTCTCTCACTCCGATGACTTTATTTATTTGTCGTATGATTTAGACACGAACTATCGTGGTAGCATTTATCAATATATATCTGATTCACTGTGAATATATATATATATATATATATATATATATATATATATATATATATATATATATATATATATATATATATATAGACCCTGCACTCGTCTGGCAAAGGTAAGGGGAATCATGGACCCATTAAAAAGATTTATTTCTCCCTTTGTCAATAATCCTGTTGAACAGGATATCATTTTTCAAGAAGAGGCTTAAAATTATCACATTTGAAAGCAATTTTACAAAACGGGAAATATCGCCAAGAATTTTATTGAATTGACAAATTACCGTTATGAAATGTGGTTAACTCTTACTAAATACCGTTTTGTGAAAAAGGTCATTTACTACTACTACTACTACTACTACTACTACTACTACTACTGCTGCTGCTGCTGCTGATACTACTACAACTACTACTACTACTACTACTAATAATGATAATAATGCTGCTGCTGCTGATAATAATAATAATAATAATAATAATAATAATAATAATAATAATAATAATGATAATAATAATAATAATAACGTGGTCTTAGTACAGCGCCTAATCTTTAGAAGTTCTAAACGCTGACAATATTAGCACCTAATTTTTAGGAGCTATAAGTGCTTTACAATATATAATACAACACAAAAACATATACAACGACAAGATTGCTAAAACAAACACCATGAAATTACAAAACAAAAACATGTACAACGACAAGATTGCTAAAACAAACACTATGAAATTACAAAACAAAAACATATACGTCGACAAGATTGCTAAAACAAACACCATGAAATTGCAAAACAAAAACATGTACACGATAACAAAGTAAGCATTATAAAACCTTTAGGTCTCATAGTCGATATAGGTGAGTTTTAAGAACAATCTTTAACGAAAAATATTGCTAGACACCGGAAATCGCTCTTTCACGGTTGTTAGCGACTAAGTGTAGAACGCACAGGTACTCGACGCGAGCTTCATGTGAAATAAAAAAAATAATCTAAAGGTGGAAAAATCATGCAGAGTGATAAAAAATACCTTAGATTACCCCCATGACCCATTCTGACATAGGACCCTCTCTATCATAAAAAAGAAGGTTCGTAACTTCCAAATACTTGGTTCTACATATGACCCTCAATTTCATTCTGCTATTTCCGTATTTAAAAGTACATACCATTCTCTATGGCTTGTTTTACTCCTGAAATATTTTCTATTCATCAAGCCATCGTTGACTTTTCTACGTTGTACTAAACTGAAGTTACAGCTTCCGAAACGTGCGATTTTCGCGAATGTTTCATCTTGGGACAAGTGCGAGCTCATGTGACAACCATGTACCATGTTTTCGACTCTACGATACATGAATTATTTAATTACAGAACAGTGGCAAATGCAAAAGTAAGTTTTTACTTATGTTAACTCGATTCAACTTTACCAATCCTGTTGCATGGAAGAATTAGGCATTTTTACTTCACTGCACATATCGTAAACAATCAGTTCAAAACAGTTCAACTATTTAGGCACACACGTCAACGCCGGAATATGATTGGCTCAAAAAAGTTATTCATGGTATACTAATCAAAGTACATGACAACAAAACTAGGAAACCGATACTGAGAAAAAGGAAAAGATGAAGAGCTATGCCGTCCAAACTAGAAAAGCTAAGAAGTCAAATTTTAAAGTTGGGGACAGTGTTTTAGTAAAGCAAAATGTGCGAGACAAGTTTTCAACTCCATTTAACCCCAAACCGTATGAAATCATCCACAAGGAGGGATCGATGATAACAGCGAGAAGAGAAGACCATCAGATAATTAGAAATTTGTCATTATTCAAGATACTAAAGAATTCACAACATATTCCACCATCTGATGACCAGACATATGATACAATAAATCTAAAGAAAGACGGAGATAGATGTGACACGTATCCAAAATCTGACCTAGCATTAAGAAGATCATCCAGAGTCAGAAAATCACCAGAATATCTACAGGATTATGAGTGTGAAAAATAATGTATGACTTTTAGAAGGCTTACCATATACATTGTGCTGTATGATATTTTACTTATAAATGGAGTAGTATAACTGTAAACAGTTATGTAGACCTAGCTAGTTAATAACAACAACACGTGTATCTCATCAAATGGCAGTTCAGTCTGAAATGGTGAAATAGAACTATATCATCAATCAAAACTTGGAACATGTTTAGGACTAAACCTTGAGAACTGTATACTTATTTTACACAGTTCTATGTTGACCCGTCTGTACATTAACAAAAAATAAACAAACAAAAAAAAAAAAATAACATCAAGCCACAAATGTATTGTGAATTTCTTAACTTTAAAAATGTATAAAGCTGATATATAGGGTTCTAGATGTAGGTCTGACAAGCAGGTCAGTTATACTTTGTTTGATGTGGAACAAGCATGTGTTCGTAGAAACATGTCTTTTCCTCTCTCATTTTAAAGCTCAAATATTACAGTCCCTAGCACTACTGTACCACGAGGACATTTTTGATTTCATACTTTGAACTTGTCAATTAATAAACTCAAGCACTGGTCAGGTTGTACAGCTGTAGAAGGAATGGAAATTGTTTGCATGGATGTTATGCTTTAGGTGATTTATATGGAGGTTTCTCTTAGTAGCAAATTAAAATGGAGAGTTATGAACTAATACATTGAAATGGCATATGACGCAGAGGTGATCTGATGCAAGTTCGTGGTACATCAATGAAGCGAATAATGTTACCAGATCTATAAAGAATCCTATAAACATGGAAACGCAGATATGAAAAGGGTCATACAAATAGTAACCTGAAAAGAGTTCCAGAAGTTCCCATGCAAAACCATCCAGAAAAGTTGATCTGAACAATTTGTGTGACGCTTCGTTGGATTCGTTTTTTGCGTTGTACAATGGACAATCGGCTAACAAGATGTTGTAGTTCCCCAACGTAATGTTGTCCTTAAGGTTCATCGGGCATCCGCCATTTGAAGAAATTGTAAATACTTCATTCTCAACACTCTTCCAATCCTACAATAATAATAATAATAATAATAATAATAATAATAATAATAATAATAATAATAATAATAATAATAATGACAACAACGACATCATTAATAATAACAAGTATACACAAAGGAAGAATACTGCTGCTGCTACTGATATCCTCTTTGCAGTAGTAGTAGTAACAGCTGTTGCAACAGTAACGACATCTCTGGTTATAGTAGTAGCAGTAGCTGCTGCAGCAATAACAACATCACTGGTTATAGTAGTAGTTTTTTCTGAAATAGAGGAGTGGAGGAAACAGCAATAGTGGTAACCGTACAGGTAGTTGCAGCAACACCATAGTGGGAGTAGTAGTAGTAGTAGTAGTAGTAGTAGTAGTAGTAGTAGTAGGAGTATTTGTTGTTGTTGCTAAAATAGTAGTGGACGAGACAGTAATAGCGGTATTTGTACAGGTAGTTGCAGCAGTAGCATCGAAAACAGTGATGTACTGTTTTAACATTTGTTGCCCATAAAAACAATAGCAATTAATAATGTGCTGCAAAAACCTTCGACAGCTCCAGTGGTTTAGTGGTTAGAACGTCTGGTCTTGGGTTCGAACCCGGGTTGAATCATACCAAAGAATATTAGAAATGGTACTAGCAGCTGCCCCGCTAGGCTCTCAGCCTTAAGAGGTTAGTGTTAGGACTGGTCGGCCTGTTACCAGGATAATGTGACTAGGTGGGACATAATTCTACGTGCCGGCGGCATGATTCCCAAATGCTAGGCATCGCTATAAACTGCCACAATGCAGACATCGTAGCGATATGAGAGAATTTTTTTTTAAAATAACGTAGGAAATCCGAATCACACCCACCCATCAACACTCCAACACCCCCACCCTCACATTTGAATCCTTCCGCTATCTATATCCTTGTAATTTACAAGAAAGCAGCAGTGTATCGTTTTTTTTTAATAAAAAAAAAATCATTGTCTGCTATTATAAACAAGTTCTCAAAGTAAGATACGATAACAATTTGCATTCGTCCCATTTGTTACTTTTTTAAAATATTAGGTGCATGATATGAGCTATTGAAGAACGACGAAAGTTAAGTTCTGGAGTTTTTAAGCACTGCCAAAAAGTAGGGAAAGTGTATGACAAGTAGTTTGCTCCACGAATATCACAATGCCGCGACAGATAATGTATATTGACATGTCTGAACAAGACAGCCGATGAAAATATCAACTTCTGTGTTCATGAGGAAAAGTACGCGAGATTACATAACAGATTAGCGTCATTAATCCTTGAAATGAAAAAATGAATTTTTAGAGCTTTAGCATTGGTATTTTATGAAAGCGTAATTTTGCACTTTTGAAATAGTTACTGCTTGTTTCAAATTTATGTTACTGTTACGTATAATATATTTTAGCAATGTAGAGTTAACAATCTTCCACGAGATGCGCATCACATGTAATCCTGTACGGGCACCCTTAGACCCAAATTATCTTAAATTAGGCCTGCCTGTGTATCCTCAGACCCAAATCATCTTAAATTATGTCTGTCTGTATACCCTCAGACCCAAATGATCTTAAATTATGTTTGTTTGTGTACCTTCTGACCTAACTCATCGTAAATTAAACCTAGCTGTTTTCTCTCAGATCCAAACCATCTCAAATATTCAGGTCGCAAAATAAAGATAAGTTTACGTTTTTAAAAACCTAATAGGTGTAATTATGACAGGTATTTTTGCTATTCAAGAACTATGAAAAAGCGAACATAATACTTTGTTGACTGGTTTTTATCTTAAGATATGGTATTTCGTAATAAAGACAAGCACGATAGGTGGCATCCAGATATGGGTGGGGGAAACGACGGTGTAGGTGTCTGATATGAGATCCATGCTGTGCAGATAAGAATGGATGTAAAAACATTGTCGTGCTGACAATGATGTTAGATCCGTGACTAACATGCACAAACTACTTGGTACAGCTAACGTACAAGAAACGATATACAATCTATAGTGTACATGAAAGAAGAAAATATGAAGAGTAATCAAACAATTTTAAACAATCAATTGATGGACGCATGCACAAAATTGAATAGTCTTTATTGAATGGTAAATGGATCCATAATGCATAGATAAATGCAAATACATAGAAAAGATGAAGAAATATGCCACACCCAGGGGATGGTAAGTGTAGGAGTTTGTACATATATGTGTGACAACATGAATTATAAACCTAGTGGCAAAACTAAATGCTGAAAACAAACGCATTCACAAAAATAAAATACGAAATAAAGATGAACACGTCAAGGTAATGACTGGGCATTTATGAAAGTTGACCGTTTGAGAAGAAAATATTAGTTAATTTTAACAAGTTTGAATTTGTAAAAAAATAACTTCATACATGTATAAGCATCACATAGTATGCAAATATTATTTCATCTTCCTTCCTAACTAATTATGCATTGCATAGCATTCAAAGAAAATGTCTTCTTTAAAATTTCAAGTTAAACAGGTTAATATTGAAAGCATCAGGTAAATGAGCAGAAATGGATAACAAAATAGGATTCTTAGTTTATTTCAGTTATGCCAATTCTAGCATGATTCTTTGTACATGTCACGTATACCTTTTGTATAAGACTTGATTCTGGGATTCGTTTGTAAATTATTTACAACGTTACGGTTATTGAAGAATTTATGGCAAAATGTCAAATTTTTGCGTCTTATAACGAAATGGCAAGAACTATGTGACCCCTCTCACACATCCTTGGTAAGTGCGTGCATGCTTCCATGTTCAGTATAACGTGACGTCAATGCACTCTTCATGAAATAGTCATAGGAAATGGTTGACATTTGTATGTACGCAAGATACTTAAGTAATATCAGAAAGGTCGAATAGAATCGTTGTTTTAAAATGGCACTGTAGCAAAACAAGAAAGCAAATTGAAGATCAGGCAATTGCTTCACATGTACAAGAGATTTCGCAAGTATGATACGCATTTGATGATCCGTACAATTTTACTAGCTTGAATTTTGTGAGGAACTATCATATATATTGATACATTACATAAATATGTAAGTAATTCTATTTTTGACTTATATAATTCTTACCGATGACCACTTACCTCCATGGCTAATATTCAAATCGTCAAGTAAGTAAATATAACTGAATAACAATATACTATGTATTGTTGTTTTCCACACGTCGGTCCATCATTACTTGGATATGCCACACAGAGCTTTAATTTTAAGCCTCTAATGACATATGTACAAAAAAGACATCATTCTACTCAAGTACTTGTTCAAGAAATGGCAGGAATTATGTTTTGCTGCCAGCTCGTCATTGATTGTGGGAGGACGAAACCACATGCATGCGTTGGTGTCAAGTGCCAAATTTTTCGCCAGTGAAATTCATTAATTAATTCGTAGTCTATCCGACAATTAATTATCTTGGGGTAGAGTTTGGAGGAAGGAATGTTTTCTTACCTCGGTCAGACTGTTACAATATTTAGAGTGAAAACGGACTGGGTGTTTGACACGCTTAAAAATACGAATTTTTCACGTACAAGCTGTCAAAGTGATTTGAAATAAATGGTAGGGTGATAAAGTGGGAATTTTTTCATCTTGATAGACGGTTTTTCAAAATGTCCGTAGGAATAGCATTTATTCCGATTGGTCAAATGTAGAAGGAAGGGGGTGTGTCGAACCCTATGATCGGGGAAATATGTCCTCGGAGTTAATGAGTTTAAATTAGTCTGAAAATTTCTCTGCAAGAGAAAACCGAAGGTAGAAGTAATTACCAGGACTCCGAGCGTCTTTGAAAGACAGACGTTCGTAAAATTGTGGTTCTGAATGTGGAACGATTGTGAGACGCCAAAAAACACAAGGTATTTAACTCAAATTCACATTTATCATGATGTAATTTATGCGATGTTTTCTTTGTTATAGATACATGATGTATCGATACTATGATACAAATAGTTCATTATTACATTGATTTAATAACGTACTTTGATATGATGTTTCTTTGTTACAGATGCATGATGTGTTCATATTTTGTATGGATAGTCGGTATTACAATGACTTAATAATGTATTTTTGAATTCTTAATTAGCAATTTTTACCTTATATACTTAGGTAGGTAAATGGGTGGTGTAGAAAACCCGCCGTGTACATTTGTGATTGGAAAGTGTTACATTAATTTGAATTTATCATATTAGTGAATATGGATTGTGTGTTATGACATATTGCCTCACTTTACGTAATGATTTACGGGAATATATGACTTTCCCAAATTCTGATGTCGATAATTAGCTTTATAGCTCTATTGATCTGAAGACTTGTGTAGTATTTGTTAGCCGTATAAATGATAACACTGATAGTAAGATCTGATTGTTCGAACCTGAAGACGGATGGACAATCTCAACTCTTAAAGTAACGAGATACTTAGGGCGTTTTACCCTTTTCTTTTCAAAGGAAAATAGTTTGTTTGGAAAGCGTGAGAATCAGCGAGAAGTTAAGAAAAGGAGGGAAAAGGAGTCAAGACGAAAAAAGAGGGAAAAGAAGTCAGAAGTCAGAGTGTGGGATTCCCCGTTCAATCAAAGGGCAGGAAAGTCGTAACGCTCGCAGAAGGAAAAACCCAGTCAACGAACAAGGTCATTGTGAATCACCCAACAGTCCAATGTTAATGAACATTCGATTCCATGATGAAAGTACTATCAGTTATTAACGGTTAAATTCATCTATTTTATTAGTGTTTTGAATTTTAATTAACGTATCTGCTATTTTAAAGCTTCGGTTTTGAAGTACTTCTGAACGAAGAATAGTCAGAAGGAAAGGAAATTGTAATTTACTGTGTCATTCTTCTCTTAATTGTATTTTAATTAAATTCTCTTTTTATCTTTACGGGGGCTCGTGTGTTGTTTTTGTTCAAGATACCGACTCAAGATTACCAGATCCATTCTAACGGGCATATTACACCGTAGAGGTCATTCCTTAGATAAACGAGTATTAGCGGGAGGCGGTTTCGACTGTTGTTCTTACAAGTTGTGCAATACCTCTGACCAGCGACTTGCGCAATATTGTACTGATAACCCTTGATAACCGAAGAGACCCGTTACAAAGTGGGTCGCTCGTCCGGGGATTTGAAGTTTTCATTGCGATTTAAGTAATCTGAGCGTATTTTGAACAAAGGCATACATTTGTTATTATTATTAAGTAGGAATCGAGTGAATCAAAACATTGTCTGCTATTTTTGTATACTTGAATATCGTGCATGCAAATTCTTTACGTTAAAAGTGTATTGTAGAATTTGAGATTGATACCTTCTGTGTGAAGTTATCATAAAGTGTTAGGAGCGGTATTACCTAAATAGTCTCTTGATACAAGAGCCAATTTGGGCCAGTACGGTATTTTGGACAGCAATTAATCACGTTTTGCTAACAGGGTCCTGCTGCGCGGAGCTGTGTTATTGAAATTTTGCTTGGTAATTAATTGTGACTGATTTGACCTGTCCATCTCGCTGTAGATAAGGTATTTTGGGTCAAACTATTTTCGTAGGGAGAATTCCGTTATTGTAGGTCAGTTAAGGACGTAGTTCTAGAGAAAAAGGAAAGACAAAGAAGGACGTAATGGCGACAGACAGACAGTTACTGAAGAAATTTAAATCCATTGGCAAGGACGAACTTAGGTACGACGGAGACAAGCTAACTTAATTTATGGAACGTAGCTTGAAAGAGCATAAGGAAGAAAAAGCTAGAGAAAGAGAACTACTAGCCATGGAGCGAGAGAAGGAGAGACAGAAAGAAATTGAACTCGCCAGACTACAGGAGGAAGATAAAGCTAGAGAGAAGGAGAAGAAGAGGGAGAAAGAAATTGAACTCGCCCGACTACAAGCAGAAGAGAAAGCCAGGGAAAGAGAGCATATGCTAGCCATGGAGAGACTAAGGCTTGAAGCCGAGTTCAGGAGGGGTGAAGAATCGAACGTACGTCCGGCCACCCCGAGTAGTCGCTTGGAAGACAGACGACCCATACAGTTAACCATGCCGATGTTTAATGACAGAGATGAAATAATTGACAACTTTTTGACGCAGTTTGAGAAGTTTGCCCTAGTCCCCCGATTCCTTAATTACCAGTGGGCCTTCAATATTTCAGCCTTGTTGCAACGGGCGGTGAAAGATGTGTACCACTACATGACCCCAGCCGGAATAGACGATTATGACACTCTGAAGAAAGCTTTACTTCGCCACTATGAGTTGTCAGCGGAAACGTTCCGGAAACGTTTTAGGGAATCGTCAAAAAGGGCTACCGAAACACACGCGCAATTTCACAGTCGAGTGCGCGTGATTTTTGACAAAAGGATAAAAATATCTGGCACCGCGTTAACGTACGAAGGTATTCGCGAAGAGATTTTAAAAGAACACGTGTTAAGTACCTACAGAAAAGATTTAATTGTGTTTTTGGCGGAGCGCGAATTCTCAACTTTGGATGAGATAAGCGTAATGGCCGAGCGCTATGAGAGCGCGCATGCGCGTCCAACTACTTGGAATGGTAGGGACCGACCTGGAATCGGTGAGTTAAGAAAGACCACTGAGGTGGCACCTCAGAGACGAAATGGTCAAAATGGTGGGAGGCCAGGGGCCGGAAATCCCAGCCAAGTACATTTCCGTGGGTCGGGAAAGACTCAAGGGGTAGATAGGGATACCGCGGGTAGAAGAGGTGAGCCAGTGTGTTATGGCTGTAATAAACCAGGCCATGTTGTCAAGGACTGTAGAAAGTATCGTCCGACAACGGTTAATTCGGTAACTCCGAATACTGTTAAGAAAGGGAAAACAGTGGAGTCTACGAATGTAGCGAGAGCTACGGTAAATGGTGAGGAAGCCACGGTGCTGTATGACACCGGCTGTAGCTACCCGGCCTTGGTAGATCGTAGATACGTCAAACCTGGAGATTATACAGGTGAGACGGTGGAAGTACAGTTTGCTAACAGGACGAAGGATTCGCTTCCAGTCGTTAGCATAGACCTTGATTCGCCATATGTAAAAGGACGAATTCAAGCAGCGTGTTTGTCGGGACTGTCTCATGACGTAATATTAGGGTGTAGGTATGTGTTGCCCCTACCTAACCCTATGACGTGTAACCCTATACATGTCGGGTCAGTGGAGACGAGGGCTATGAAGCGAAGGTCAGGGTCGAAGCCGCTAAGATCCGTGACTTCGCCCATAGATATTTTGGTACCTGGTGAGTTAGAGAAGCTTCAAAAGGAAGATATGTCTCTTTTGACAAGGTACGTAGGTACGCGACGGACGGGTCCGTACGGAAATTGCCAAACGGCGAGGTTAAGTTTGCGACAAAACGCGGTATTTTGTATCGGTACGCCAAGAAAGGGGTCGATACGTTTAAACAAGTTGTGGTACCCGTAGGGAAGCGCGACGAAGTGCTCAGGTTGGCACATGAGGGTCTTCTCGGAAGTCACATGGGCGTGGCGAAGACCAGAGATAGGTTGGTGAGGGAGTTTTATTGGCCAGGTGTGTATGGGGATGTGAGGAGGTATTGTTTGTCATGTGACAAGTGTCAGCGAGTGGCACCGAAGACCTCCCATCGCCCAGTGCCACTAGGAACCACCCCACTAATAGATGAACTTTTCTCGAGAGTGGCGATGGATTTAGTAGGTCCGATTAAGCCGGCGGCGGAAAGTGGAAATCGGTATATATTAACGGTCGTAGATTACACTACCCGGTACCCGGAGGCAGTGGCCTTGAAAAACGTTGACTCAGTCACGGTGGCTGAGGCCTTGTTAGGGGTGTGGTCGAGAGTCGGAGTTCCAGACGAGATACTGACCGACCAAGGAACGCAATTCGTGAGCCAGGTGATGGAAGAGGTAAATAGATTACTCTCCATTAGACACCTGACTACTACCCCATACCACCCGCAGTGTAATGGATTGGTAGAACGTTTCAATGGGACCTTGAAACAAGCTTTGAAGAAGCTATGTGAAGGTCGACCTAGGGATTGGGATCGATACCTTCTGGCGATAACTGTTCGCTTATCGAGAAGTACCACAGGCAAGTTTGGGTTTTTCACCTTTCGAGTTAGTTTATGGGTGGACGGTAAGGGGGCCCATGGCTGTATTGAAACAGTATTGGACGGATGAGGAAGCATCTGAAGAAGTGCGTACAACATACCAATATGTTGTCGACTTGTGTAACAAACTGGAAGAAGTTTGTAAATTGGATCAAGAAAATCTCTGCGACGCGAGGGAACGTCAAGCCAAGTATTACAACAAAAGGGCGAAGGAACGTCACTTTGAGGTGGGTGACCAGGTGTTGTTGTTGTTGCCATTGGAGCACAATAAGCTGCAAGTCTCATGGAGGGGACCATTTGTTGTAACAAAGAAGAAAGGTGGACAAAACTACCGTATCTGAGTAGGGGATAAGGACAAGTTGTTCAACGTGAATCTTCTGAAGCGTTACCGTGTGCGAGAACCACCCACGGAGATCGTGGTGGCTACTGTCGTAACGGAAGAACCCGACGACAACGCAGGGCAGGCGGAAGTACTCCCTAGTTGTCCGTTAACGAGGGAGGAAACCTAAGTCGATGTTGCACTTGATGTTACGTTAACGTCAGACCAACGTAAAGAGGTGGAATCGGTACTCCGCGAGTATTCGAGCGTCTTAACAGAGAGACCTGGGAAGACAGAGCTGGAGGAGTTCTCTTTGAAGCTGCTTGACGAGAACCCAGTGAAGTTAAGACCATATCCGTTGCCGTACGCGAAGTTAGAAGCGGTCCGCAAGGAAGTTGAAACTATGTTAGATTTAGGTATTATCGAACCAAGCGAGTCGGCGTATAGCTCTCCTGTTGTGCTGGTCCAGAAGAAGGATGGGACACACAGATTTTGTGTCGATTACCGAAAGTTAAACCGAATCACAGAATTCCAGGTAGAACTTTTACCTGACCCTGAGTCTATATTCGCAGGAGTAACCCATGCGAAATATTTTTCTAAGAATGATCTGTCCAAAGGATACTGGCAAATTCCAGTCCGTAGAGAAGACAGAGCAAAACTCGCCTTTGCAACACCAGATGGGACTTACCAGTGGGTGGTCATGCCATTGCGGGGGATGAGAGTTTCCAACTTCATGGACGATCTTCTATTAGCTACAGCTACATGGGAAGAACACATACGTTTGCTGAAAAACGTCTTAGAACGACTACGACAAACCGGACTGACCGCACGACTATCGAAGTGCCATATAGGTTTCAGACAATTAGACTACCTAGACATACCCTCAGCGAGGACACGTTAACCCCCGAGAGTTCAAAGGTCAAACAACTTAGGGACGCATTACGGCCGACTACTAAGACTGAAGTTAGATATTTTTTAGGTTTGGCAGGGTACTATAGGAGATATGTCGCAAATTTTAGTGCTATTGCAAGTCCATTGACTGACTTGACTCGGAAAAAAGCGCCGACCAAAGTAGTATGGACAGACGCATGTGAACGCGCATTTCAGACGCTAAAAGACAGACTGACGTCAGACGCCATAGTTAAGTTACCTGACGTGACATGGGACTTTGTTTTGAGGACAGATGCTTGTGATAGAGGTTTAGGTGCAGTGTTACTGCAAGAACACGAGGGAAGCTTATTCCCAGTTGCGTATGGGAGTAGGAAACTGTCAAATGCGGAAATTAACTATTCAGTGTCTGAAAAAGAATGCTTAGCGATTATTTTTGGAATAACTAAATTCCAAAGTTATTTGTATGGTAGGAAGTTTACTTTGGAAACAGATCATCAACCGTTGGCGTATTTGGCCCAGGCGAAATTAACTAACGGTCGATTAATGAGATGGTCACTGTTTCTACAACAGTATCAGATTCAGGTGCGGTACATCAAAGGTAGGGATAATGTGGGAGCGGATTGTTTAAGTCGGTTAGGAATGTCTGAAGTGAATAGGTCACCTAAGGACATGTAACTGGAGCAGAGTAGTTCACCGAAAAATTTGGGAGAGTAAAAATACCGATTTTACTCTTAGCAAAGGGGTAATGTCAAGTGCCAAATTTTTCGCCAGTGAAATTCATTGATTAATTCGTAGTCTATCCGACAATTAATTATCTTGGAGTAGAGTTTGGAGGAAGGAATGTTTTCTTACCTCGGTCAGACTGTTACAATATTTAGAGTGAAAACGGACTGGGTGTTTGACACTCTTAAAATACGAATTTTTCACGTACAAGCTGTCAAAGTGATTTGAAATAAATGGTAGGGTGATAAAGTGGCAATTTTTTCATCTTGATAGACGGTTTTTCAAAATGTCCGTAGGAATAGCATTTATTCCGATTGGTCAAATGTAGAGGGAAGGGGGTGTGTCGAACCCTAGGATCGGGGAAATATGTCCTCGGAGTTAATGAGTTTAAATTAGTCTGAAAATTTCTCTGCAAGAGAGAACCGAAGGTAGAAGTAATTACCAGGACTCCGAGCGTCTTTGAAAGACAGACGTTCGTAAAATTGTGGTTCCAGGTTAAACTGAATGTGGAACGATTGTGAGACACCAAAAACATAAGGTATTTAACTCAAATTCACATTTATCATGATGTAATTTATGCGATGTTTTCTTTGTTATAGATACATGATGTATCGATACTATGATACAAATAGTTCATTAGTATCGATACTATGATACAAATAGTTCATTCGGTATTACAATGACTTAATAATGTATTTTTAAATTCTTAATTAGCAATTTTTACCTTATATACTTAGGTAGGTAAATGGGTAGTGTAGAAAACCCGCCGTGTACATTTGTGATTGAAAAGTGTTACATTAATTTGAATTTATCATATTAGTGAATATGGATTGTGTGTTATGACATATTGCCTCACTTTACGTAATGATTTACGGGAATATATGACTTTCCCAAATTCTGATGTCGATAATTAGCTTTATAGCTCTATTGATCTGAAGACTTGTGTAGTATTTGTTAGCCGTATAAATGATAACACTGATAGTAAGATCTGATTGTTCGAACCTGAAGACGGATGGACAATCTCAACTCTTAAAGTAACGAGATACTTAGGGCGTTTTACCCTTTTCTTTTCAAAGGAAAATAGTTTGTTTGGAAAGCGTGAGAATCAGCGAGAAGTTAAGAAAAGGAGGGAAAAGGAGTCAAGACGAAAAAAGAGGGAAAAGAAGTCAGAAGTCAGAGTGTGGGATTCCCCGTTCAATCAAAGGGCAAGAAAGTCATAACTCTCGCAGAAGGAAAAACCCAGTCAACGAACAAGGTCATTGTGAATCACCCAACAGTCCAATGTTAATGAACATTCGATTCCATGATGAAAGTACTATCAGTTATTAACGGTTAAATTCATCTATTTTATTAGTGTTTTGAATTTTAATTAACGTATCTGCTATTTTAAAGCTTCGGTTTTGAAGTACTTCTGAACGAAGAATAGTCAGAAGGAAAGGAAATTGTAATTTACTGTGTCATTCTTCTCTTAATTGTATTTTAATTAAATTCTCTTTTTATCTTTACGGGGGCTCGTGTGTTGTTTTTGTTCAAGATACCGACTCAAGATTACCAGATCCATTCTAACCGGGCATATTACACCGTAGAGGTCATTCCTTAGATAAACGAGTATTAGCGGGAGGCGGTTTCGAGTGTTGTTCTTACAAGTTGTGCAATACCTCTGACCAGCGGCTTGTGCAATATTGTACTGATAACCCTTGATAACCGAAGAGACCCGTTACAGTTGGTTTGTAATATAACATGTGCTTAACCTCAAAGACTGTTAACTTTGCGTGCTGATATAAATGTCCCCTGTTTCAATACTGATTTCAAATTGATTATACAAACGCCCATTTAGCTAGATGTTGGGGAAAGTGCAGCTCTTCAGTTCTACAAGTCGCTTACAAAAGATGGATTAGAAGATTGGTAAGGTTACACCACAAACTCCACACCGCAATTAGGTAAACTTAATTTGAACTCATTAACATGGTACAATCAACATACTAATTAGACTGATTGGATGGTTTGGCACATCAAAACAAAATATACACACAAAATGGTGTGCATTAATATGAAACCTTCATTTTGAGGGTGATAACGAATCCAAGTGTTTTGAACGAAGTGAGATAGGGGTGGGAATAGTTTGACTTTCAAACACTTTTCTAGACTACTTCTTATTCGAATTATGATCCATTAATAGTATTCCTCTAGAATCTGGATGACCAAAGTGCATATTAGTTTCGGTGCGACGATTGAAAGCGACCGTCTTAAGGGTATGTCAACTTGGTCATGCGCATTTAATGCGCATCGCATTAACTCATCTTAAATATTTAGTTATTTTAAAATGTATAACGAATATAGTTTAAAGAAGTCTACTCTATGTTAATTAGCAAAATCTCTACACCTTAACTATCATTATGAACCGTCCTAACCAAAAGTATTGATCTCCATGGACCTTTAAATGTGCCAAATCGTCACAATGAAGGGGAAAAATATAACGTGCGTAGCTCTCGTTGTATAACCACAGCGAGCTATTCAGTTCTGTTTTCATGAGCATGGCACCATTAGATTAAACTCGTCCAAAAATATCTACGTACTTTAACATTGAATGTTGCCGTATGTGACCCCCGATACTGATATAGTCGGTACGCCAGGCAGCTGCTAGTACCATTTAAAAAAAATGTAAGTTTTAAGTTTGAAACGGCCGGTGTTCCAACCAGCCACCTCCCGTATCCGAGGCGAACACTCAAACCAATCTGGCCATTGGATCGGTCTAGATGGTGATGATGGTGGTGATGGTGATGATGATGATGGTGGTGGTGGTGATGATGATGAGGATGAGGAGGTGGATAATCAGGAGAACAGCAAGACAAAGAGAATAGGAGGAGGAATACATTATTAAAGGTAGATGATACCTCGGAAAAATCACTACCAAAAATGGCAATGGCCCAAGTTTGCTTGATATCGTTCACCAAAAATTACTGGCATATGCAGGCACGTTTAAACAAGTTCAAGCATTGAGTAAAAATTTGGAGTGGAATAGAAACTTCCGGCACTTAATTTGTCGCTCTGTCTCTTAGGTCTAAAAACATATGTATATGTGTTTTCTGTTTCAAGCTTGAAGATACTACATTTATCTGTCGGAATAAGTTGGTCTTTTAAAAAAAAAAAGAAAATTCCCATTTTCCCCACTCTATTTACCCAAAGAAATCACAAACGCATGACCTAATTAGATTCATTTGCTAATAGACATTGTCAGCATTACTCAACAATATGATGTTTGTGAGCAGTTATATATGCTATCTTCGATATATTTTTTTGAATAGAATGCATTTATCTGATATAACTTTCTGTAACTTTGAAGCGACTACGAATAGCGAATATCACGCAAGACAAGCCATTACTGGATCCCGCTTTCTAGTCCATGTAGAACTGATGCCAAAATATGGGACATCTAGGAAGCGTTTCAGTGACCGTGATTTCTAATGCTGTTATCTAAGAAGGAAATAAGACAGTCTTGTTCCAAAATGCCTGTAGGGTGGTGGCTCCATTCCCACCCTCAGGATAATTAAATAACCGTCCTTTGACGGATAAAACAGTGATAAGAGCCCTCTGGACGAATCACTTAAAGCAAATTATTCAATTCAGTCTTGTTCCAGCGATGTAGAAAATGTGATATTGGATCGCTGTTGCTTTTAAAAGTTCTTTCTATTATATTCAAAATCCAAAAAAACAGAGCGTCGTTATATTTGGATTAATTACGGTATTTAAATTTGAATATGCTTTACAAGGAACGCATATATATATATAGATGAAAACATAAAAGTAACAAATGTTTCAGACATTTTAGTTTGGTAATGCCTTTTTGGTGAGTTTATTTAGTTTATTGTAAGTTGTCGTTGCTCTTGTTGTTGTTGTTGTTATTATTATTATTATTATTATTATTAGTAGTAGTAGTAGTAGTAGTAGTAGTAGTAGTAGTAGTGTGTGTGTGTGTGTGTGTGTGTGTGTGTGTCTTTAACCTCCTTGTCCCGCCCAAACACATAATGTCTGATTTGGATATCACCTTTTACCAAAATTATAAATTCTTTGGTGTTTTGTTACGAATCTATGGTCTTAGAATAAGTAACAGAAAAGACTGAAGATAACAAGCTTTGTAAAATTTAACAAGTAACTGATTTTCCCAAGATTACAAAGTTAAAAAAAATTACGGTTTTGCAAATTAAATTAAAAAAACCCCCCAAGAATTATAGACACAAGTCCTGTTGTATAAGTTGCTTGTCATTAAGTTTCTTCTTAACTTTGGAAAGGCCGTAATAATTAATCTGAAAAAAAATTCCTGAATGAGCAAGTAAGTTAGAACTCTATCAACAAACCCAAAAAATCTTTACATTGTAGTTTTATCAAATCATAATTTCACTTTTGACTTGAATTGCTGGATGTCAAAATTCAAGCATAATTGGCTGGAAAATTCCAGATCTAAAATTTGATCCTACATCAGAATGGACAGATTTGGAAAGGCTAAATTGAATAAACAACTTTATCAAAGGTTTTCCTTTTGTTTTAGTTTTAATGTTTTTCAAAGTAATTACCTCTGGGAATCTTGTTGACGCTCTCCTTGTGGTTAACAAGTATTGATTACCTGACTTGGTCTTAGATAAGGGACCGACACATTCTACCATTATAGTGCTAAATGGTTCGTCAAATGCAGAAATAGGTTGACGATGAACCTTAGGTATCATCTGATTGAGTTTTCCTACCATTTGACAAGTATGAAAAGATCTGCAGTATTTAAAAACATGACTTTTTAAAATTTTTAGTCAATATAAATGATTCAAGATCTTGTGTTAAATTTTATTAATCCCTAAATGATCAGCCAAAGACGTTTCATCGGCCAATATGATCAACTTTACTCCCTGAATAAGAACACCCTTATTAGAAAAAGACTTCTCAGGAAAAGGCAAAGTACCCGATAATAAAAGACTGTGAAGCTCCAGTGTCCCTTAAAATTGTAACAGGAATGGGATTGTCCGAATCACCCATGATGGATATAGAACCCTTCGACATGAATGGTTCTAAAAGGTTGTAGGGTTCACTCTCTCTGCTGCTTAATTCTCTATAATAAATCAGACTCGGCTTTATTAGACCCAACAAATGTATGGCATTCAATACATGATCGTGACCTTGACCTCTTAGATATAAGAGCATTTGAAATATGTCTGTCTTGATTTTGATGTTTATATTTCAATTTGTAGCAATCAGAAATAACGTGTTAATTGTTTTTTGCAATAGGCACACGAAGGAAGAGAGAAGTATTTCTGATCAATCTTATCCGAACTTGATTTCTAAACGTTGTGGCATATTTAAATTTAAAAGAGCTTGTATTAGGATGAAATAAAAAAAGAATACCAGACAACGGCTGAGTGAAAGACGTACTTGCAAATGAAGCCGTATTAATTAAGGAATACTCGTCAGCAATATGAGCAGCATTTTCCAAGGTTTCGACGTTAGGCTCATGAAGATAAATCTTAATGTCACCATGGACACATTTCCTGAACTCGTCAAGTATTACGAGATTTCCGTAATCTTTATTAATCTTTATAGAAGAGCACCATCACATTGTCGTGCTTTTATCACATGCAAATTCGACATAGGTCTGGTCAGTTGATTTTCTAGAGTTCATAAAACCTTGTCGATAAGCCTCGGGTACCATCTCACATCCCATTAAGGTATAGTCCTTAACCACATCATAATCAGCACTCTGCTGTAGTGACAGTGAAATGTAAATATCATGGGCTTTACCTGTATGTTGACATTGTAATACTTGACTCCAGTACTCTCTTGGCCACTTCAGAATTTCAGCAATTTTCTCAAAATGTTGATCCACTTCTTTTTCCAGGAAAGGGGGGTAGTAACTTGATATTTCTTAAAAAATCAAAATTAGGGGAGTGTTTTTCATTTGCCGGCTCGAATTGGTTTAACCTAACTTGAAATTCCCTTTCTTCTTTTTCTCTTTGCATTTGCATAAGCCTGTCTTCTTTTTCTTTCTCAAATTGCATTTGTCTTACTACTTTTACTTCTGCCTTTGTCTTTCTCCGTCTCTTCGCTCTGTCTTTGCATCTTCATGATTTCTACCTGAAACTGAACCTGTCTCAACTTTAATTCTAACATTCTTAGCTGTGGTTTCATTAATAAAATTTCCAACCACTCCTGTATAAAAAAAAAATTCTCTACTTTAGATGACATTGTAGAAAGTTTGCTGATTTCACTGGAGATTTAAAAAATGTAAAACAATACTTGGGATGTTTAAAAATTTCCGAAACTAGAAAAATTTAAATTTCAAAAAGTTTTCTGAAATATTTTAGCAACATTCGTATCCCAAAGACGAAGGACCAATTTTCTGTTACGAGTCCATGCTCTTATAGTAAGTAGCTGAAAAGAACGAACAGCAAGCATTGTAAATTTTAACAAATAATTTGTTTCTCTAGAATACAAATTGAAAAATGAGAACAAAGAATTTATGGTGCTGCGAATTAAATCCAAACATAATCCAAGAATTAAATACACGAGTCATTGTAATACAAAGTCCTGAATACAACTCAGTAAAAGTCCCGAAGAGATTTAAAATTGAAGGCGATGACGTGTCTTTTATAGCCTACGAAGTACTGACGTGACAACAGTCTCTTGTTGAATCAGAGAACTTTTATTCCAGGTTTGAATTCAGTTCAGTATAAATTCCAAAGAATGTCTTTATCCGAGAATTTTATCAGAGCACTTTTGTAATTCCAGAGTAACTAATCACTTGACTTTAATAATTTAAAGAAAATAAAAATTCAGCCCAAACTGGTCACAACATAAGATAATTTATAGTGCTAGATCCTAAAGTACAACTGGTAAAATCTTAGCCGTCACAAGATAATAAAGTTCTCTGTTTGACCTCAGGTCACCCATTAACAATTTCTATCAAAAAGAAGCAACCATTACCTAATGGAAAATAACCTTCTTGAATAACATAATGATACTTGTTTATTTAAAACATAATAACTTATTAAATTCACTTGGGGATCATCAAAAGCCTGACCTTCATCAACATCTTTACGCCTTCTTGTTTACTTGAATAATAATTTGGTCAATGAAGTCATTCCCATAGACAATAATGAAGCTATTATGAGTTATTTACAGAAATAAAAAATAAATAAAAAAATTACAAAAATTAGGTCAGTCAAGTCAAACAGAAACGAACTCAATTTTTTATAAAGTCAATTCCAGCAAACAATGTTACATTACAATAACATGTAATGAAATAAGACAAATAATAATTCTTACGGGTTTTCCTGGTCACCACCTCAACCAGTTACACTGTGCTGAAAAATGGCATTAAAAACCACACAGCAATTGTTAATCCCTAAGGTGTAGCTTTATGCTATTTAGTTTATCTTGATTTGTTCAATTTTTAAAAAAAATATTTCAGTTAACCTTGGAATAATCCGCTTTCCCATGGAGTCATTGGATATGTTCACTTTGCAACCATCTTCTGCCAGCATTTCTAACTCGTGTAACTCGTCTTGACGTGGATTATAAAATGAAGGTACGTTCTTAATTATATGAGACTATTTATTTCACGGTCTGTGATCCAGCTTGAAAAAGTTAAGTGAAAACGCTTGCTTATAGAAGCAGGAGAACTAAAAACAAATTTAGAAATTTGCATCAGGGCGATATCGCTAAATTTCCCTCACAGGACATTTTAATTTGGTGTTTATCTCGAACACATTAAAGCAAATATATGACACTCTGAAAGACGTACTGCAGATAAAGACTTTTTTGGGAAAGTAATCATTGTTATCTTCCAGGTAAGGTTAGACCCACGTGTAGGCATATTCGCACTGTGGTGAACTGCGTATATCAGTAAAGGAGAGCTCTTTGTACAAGTAAAAACAGGTCAAAAGAACATAAGGTGGCTATGCTAAGACAAGGGGTCTAGAGTTCCGACATGGTACTTAAAAAGGTTTAATTTGATGAAGCTGTAATGGCTGTTGTTAGTAAACGGTTCCAAAGACGGATGCTTGTGGACTTTCCTTTGGTTGATGCACCTTATTGAGATCGGGTACCCAGTTGTATGTTGATGATCCGGTACATCACGGTAAACTTGCTTGGTTCGTACGTCTTAGGGTAAGTCGATATGATGCCGTGACAAAACCTGTGGATAACATGTTCATGTTCTCAAAGCCAACTGACACCAAGGACACGGAGGATAAAGTCATCGTGGGATACTTGCTCGAGAATGGGCTAATGGTTATGATTTTCAGTTCCCCAAAATGTGGTAATGTTGGTGAGCCGAATGTTCTGGTAAGTTGTAAGATTGGGCGACATATAACATTGCGTTGTATTGTAAATAGGAAACCTGAATATTCAACAAAAAATACTAATTTGTTTAAAGGGTCATTTTTCCTAGTATGATATAATGAAATTCAAGTATTTTTTCGATCGTGAAAGCCTCCTCCAGTGTTTAATCTCTGAACACACATTTAAGTTTAGTTGACTGATGCGATAATGTACGTAAGGTACATCAGTGTAAGACACCACTGGAAAGTGTACATCAGTGTAAGACACCACTGGAAAGATGTACGTGACTGAAAAGTGATGGTTTCGATACTTGGACGTAAAAAGTGGCTCACTGTGCCAAATATTTATATTAATGACATTTACACAATGTGATATCCACACCGGTGTTAACCAAAAAATGTTGGACAATCTTCACATATTATGTAGGGAATATATTTTATTGAAGCAAAAAAGAAGCACTACAGCTTACTATTCAGCTTATCAACAAATAAACATAGATGACGTTACAGGATTCGAGTTTGTTTAAGACATTCGAAACTTGTACCATTATTTATACATCGTCTATGTACCTGTTATACAGGACATCACGCAGTGATTCATTTCTAGATTATTTACAACGGTTCAGCTAATGAAGCATTTTTTGATAAACTGTCAAATATTTTGCCTTTTGCGTGTTTGAAAGGAATAGTAGAAACGCTGCACGCCATTGCATGAGTGCATGCCCGAGTCCGTTTTTGAAGCAATATGACTACTACAATCTCCATAACTGGTACTTAGGAACAGGTTGAATTTGGAATGGAGACAGGCGCAAGATACTTAATTTCAATTCACCCTCTTATGAAGTTGCAAAGCCATCTCAAACAGACTATTTAAAGTGCGTTTCTTCAACTCTGTGCTTCATGTACATGAGATTGAAAGAAGGCGGATCAAGCTACAAGCTACATTAACTAACTCGAAACGCATGAATATGTTTAATAGTAAGACTGCCTGTTAAGCCTGTTCGTAACTTAAATAGGACAATGTTGACTCATTGACACGGTACAATTTTAAGTCATAACTGAAGTGTTTGGATGAATTTGAACGTACGACAAGCATTACAAACAAGCTCAAATGTCGCGTATTAATCAAATGTTTTTTCATTTGGGAACAATGATGCTTTGACGTGTTGAAGAAAGAAGGAAATGGAAGTTGCATATAGTCTCTGAAAAAGAGTTTAAACTTTCAATAGTAGTTCTATGCTGTAGTAGTATTAAAGATAATATTTAAACAAAAAATCATTACCTCTTCTCGCACTTTATGCGAACTCTCCATTTCCCAAGTTTTGACCAGATTTTCCACCAGTTTTTCCAGGGATCCAGCCTTATGACTTTTAGTTTTCTCTTTGAGATATTTCAAGTTAACCTTGAAATAGTCAGGTTTTTCATGGAGCCATTGGATGTTTTCATCATCCATGTGGTCCCGCACTGGGCATTCGTCTTCCGCCGCCATTCTTTCGAGTGCAGACCGTCTTGATATGTTTGACAAAAATGAGGGCAAGTTCGCAGTTACACACAATTGCAGTCTTTCTCTACACGTGATCAGTGATCCAGTTTGAGCAAGTTATATAATAATAATTGGTGACTTATTAATGCAGAATAATGAATAGCTTCGTTAGATATAATCTAAGGTAGTTTCCCTAAGCGTTTTGCCCCGGGATAACATTGACGCGACTAACATAATCACAATACGCGGAATGAGTTTAAAATATGTGAGAACTTAAATGTTGTTGTTGTAGGTTTTAACGCCATTTTTCAGCACACGATAGGCTATACATGGCGGTCAGTAATAATGATGGAGGAAGAACCCCGGAAAAACTCACGAAAGAACAACCGACCCACAAGAAGCTACTGGCAAACTTTCTCACATACCGACAATGACCGAATCTGAGACTTGAACCCACGCAGACACAGGTGAGATGGCAGTGATCGGTAATGGAGAACGCTTTAGACCACTCGGCTACTCTAGCCCCTAGAAGTTAAATGTAGTTTATGGGAGGTAAGATCATAGTTATAGAGGGCTGTTACAATTCTATGGTGTTAAACTAAGTAACAGAAAAGCAAAACCAACAAGTTTAGGAAACTTCAAGAAAAAATTATTTCTTTAATTTATTAAATGAGTTTCCATCATTGTTAATTAAATCCCAAATAATCCTAAAGGTTCTATCACAGGTTCATAAGTACTAAGTGTTCCGAAATAATAACAATTTTGAATGTCCTGATGTGCCAGTAGTCTTGAATGTGCGTATATACCAATATTCTTGATACATGACAATGATATAATCAAGAATATCTTTGAATGGGTTCTCAATAATATCAAAATAGTGTTTTAGTTCTTAAAGTTAATGAGTACTTTGCAATTCCAATAAATTATTTTAATAAATAATTTGTATGAAATTAAAACTTAAGACAACTAAAATTATGCTACAAAGACTGATTTTAAGATGGGAATGAATATATTTTTTTTTATCACAATCGATTTATAAAATCTTAAGACATAATAACATGACCACGACGTGAGTCATTTTCTCGGGAAATGGACAAACATAAGTAAGGTGATATGTTGCTTGCAAATATAATTATATATATATATATATATATATATATATATATATATATATATATATATATATATATATATATATATATATATATATATATATATACAAGAGTAAGAAAGTGTTTATAGATAAACTACTATACCATTACATACATACACGTACTTTTGCGAACAAGGGAAGGTAAGGAAGTATTTATAGACAGACTACTATACTATTACTTACAATCATATACCTTAGGTGGCTCTAAAATGGGCCTGTTGTTGTCTGTTACTGCTTGCAAAAATGAATACACCTACCTGGATTCGCACTGCAGGCCGCACATATCTGTCTCCATTTCGTACCAATTTTCTTCCACGATGTCTTGGTGTAGATTACCAGCATAAAGTAGATTTCTTGGTATTCTCCTCATCTGGAATCCGATATGGATGACCCAATCTTCTGGATTTTCACGAATCTTTCTCCAAATGGCTTAGAACCGCTGGAAAAAATTGTTCTCCCTGTCTTTTTAGCTATACCTCCGGGTTAGCATAAGAAAAATTTTATTCCAAGAACTGATTGTAATTGCAATATTTGCATATTTTACACTTAGCAATTTCGAAGCGATTTTAGCGGAGGGGCAGAAAAAGTAACATTCTTCTTTTTTCTCTCCTTTTACCAGGTTGCATACTTCTTAGACACCTTTTCTACATTACTTATTTTACAAGCCTCTTGGCTGGAAAGATCACGCCGATTGATGTAATACCCCATTTTCTGTGTTTTGTCTAAAAGGTATTCCCTCATCTCCATCAAACTGATGGCTTCCAACAGTTTCCTCACTTGGCAATGTTGGACAGTTGTCGTTCGCCATTCTTTTTAATAGGATCGGCGACGAATAGCACCACTGCTTGCTTGGCTTGAATTTACAACGTGTGCGACATGTGGACCGTGTGTAACCCAACGTAAATGTCGGAATGACCGCACACTTTGTAAATAATAATAATAATAATAATAATAATAATAATAATAATAATAATAATAATAATAATAATAATGAGGAGGACTTTGTAAGAAGCATAAACTTAGAAGCTCTTAGCGATTTACAACATCTATAGTGATATGACTATGCTACAAACCAAAAAAGAAGCATAATATTGGAAAACATAAAAACATGCTGAAAATATTTTAGGTACAAAATATTATTAGGTCTCTAAGTTTGTTCCTGCAGTCGAAAAAGGTATTTTAAGAGCACTCTTAAAAGGGACCACTGTGTCTTTGTGTCTAATTTCAATGGGCAATTCGTTCCACGTAGCTGGGCCCTGGTGTGCAAATGAACGTTGTCCATATGACTTTGTTTTCACCTTGGGAACAATGAGTATATGATTATCAGAAGAAGAGCGTAAGGATCTAGCTGGTGTATACACATGGGTGAGGCTGAATAAGTATGTTGGACTAGAGTCTGTCATTGAAACATAGCACAGAGAACAAATTTTGTGTTTGATTCTGTATCAAATGGATAGCCAGTGTAGGGTACAGAGCAGTGGCGAGGTGTGTTCTGATGGAGGTACTCTAAAAATGATTAGAGCAGCTGTATTTTAAACTTTTTAAGGTTTCTGGAGTAGATATTGTGACGAACCAGACATAATTGAGTAACAATAGTCCAGTCTTGAGAGTACTAAAGAACACACAAGGGGTTTTAGTGGCATCACATGAGTCTGACGTTTTATCAATAAAGTACGGCGAAATCTCTGACAACATGAATTCCCCTTATCGGTATTATAAATAAACACAAGGAGTGCAAGATTGCACACTACCCTTCGCTCGATTTGACCTTTTCTCGAGAGTCTTTTATCACTTCAGAATCGCAAGAAGACAGAAAAACTACACATATAAATTCAAAAGACAGCGGTGTACCAACGCATAACTCTTAAATGACCATGTCCTAAATCAAATCGGCGAATTAACCTTTATTTTCACCATTAGGGTCACAATCCCTTTCTGGAAAAATCGATCTCTAGGAAGTAGCACATTCTATAAGTTTCTACCCTGCGTTAGATATGCTGAATAACATGGTGAAAGTAATATCAGAAGATAAAATGTTTATCTTGCTTTTTATTTCAGATTGTATCATTTTATAATTTTATTTAAATTTCCAGAACAGAAATATGTAGTCAAAGTTCGGATAGTAGAAATAACGGTTGATGACGTCATCACACTTCAAATATTTAAGACTGTTGCTGGACAGATTCTGCGCCGTGTTCGGTACAATTATTAGACACTAATGCATATTTACTGCAGCGTAGAAACTGGTAGAATGGGCTACTTCCGTCAGATCGATTTTTATGGTATAGATACTGAGACGAACTAGACAAAATTGAGTCACAATAATCCAGTCTTGAAAGTTCTAATGAACACACAAGTGTTTTAGTGGCATCAACTGTAAGATATTTGCGAATGGAGCTGATCTACTTTTAGAAGAGTAGTTTCAGTACTGTGGCAAGGGCGATATGCACACTGTACATTGCTAAAAAGACTGTTTGAATTCTGATGAGAAACAAGTTTGGTTAGAACAACATTTTCTAAGACCTTTGATATGAACGGGAGATCATAAACTGGGCGGTAGTTCTTTAAATCGTTATGGTCGAATATTGGTTTCTTCAGCAGAGGCTTTACAATGGCAGTGTTGAAAAAGGATGGGAATTCCTCGGATAAGTGTATTTTGTGCATTTGTAATTACCTAGTAGTAACCTTATAGTAATAATAATAATAATAAAAAGATCTGATATATTTTACCAGCATAAAAAATAATTATTTCAAAATTATTTCAGCAAAATATATAAAGTGCAATTTCAACAACTGCTATATTTATATTTGTTACAGTGGGATTCAACATCAGACAGTTGTATTAATATAATATCTGTGATATGTGTCTGATGATGAATTTGGTAATTTATAAATATATTTCTCGGATGTATTTATAATAATAATAAATTAATTGTTTTATTTATTTTTTTATTTATTTTATAAATAACTTAATTTTATCTGATTTTTAGTCAATTTTTGATGATTTTTAGTCAATTTTTGATGATTTTTAGTTAATTTTTGATGATTTCTACTGATTTTTAGTAAGTTTTTAACGATTTTTGTCGGGTAAAGTAGTCGATTTTACATGGAATTTTCCATAGGAAAAAGCTGTTACAAAATTTTTATAATAAAATTAATTTAATTATGAAAATTACAGCGAAAGTAAACATTTCACAATGATTTAATCCATCGCTAGATTCTATTTGTGATAGATGATATTCTATTCGTGATAGATGATTTTCTATTTGTGATAGATGATTTTCTATTCGTGATACTTCACTTTTAAAATGATTTTCCATTTGTGATAGTTTAATTCTGTCTTGTTGTTCTTGTCGTCTTTGTTCCTCTCGTTGCGCTTGTTCTTTTTCTTGTCGGAGTCTCTCTTGCATTCTATAAACTGAATCTGGATTAGATCCAGGTAAATAAAGACCGGCATAAACAGCGTTAAACAACAATATGATAATTAAATAAATTGAAGTCATTTTGTAATATTTAAAATATTTCAAATTTATAACAGCACTGGATGGATTTCAGACTCTTACATTTTTTTCTCATTATTATTATTATTATTATTATTATTATTATTATTATTATTATTACCAAAAATATCCCGGTTTAATAGCTATGCCTATTAAAAAATCGCTGACAGAGTTTGATATTGAGGCTATAAGAAGAATGCGAGGTAAAATTCCAATTGCTGATATCGCTGATGAATATAAAATTTATTTTACCAGAATTTATAAAATCTGGGATGGAAAAGGAAAATCCTATAAATCTAGAAATCTTACAGATTACCAAGATGAATCTGAATCTAGAAATTTTACAGATTCCCAAGATGAATCTGAATCTAGAAATCTTACAGATTTCCAAGTAGATCGATTTCCATCGAAAAATCTTATAGAGATCCAGGATTATCCAGATTACCCGAAACAGCTTATAAGCTGTTATAGAGAAATTTCCTCGTTGAAAGACAAAATAAGCGGATATACAAAATTAGCAATTGTCGCCGAACAGCTCAATGACAATCATGAAAAACTACAGGCTAATTTTCAAAAACTACAACAAGATTATAAAAAATTAAAATCTCAACATGCAGAATTGCAGAAAAATTATGAAGTTATAAAATATTACAAACAATTATATGATAAGAGTTTATCTGAGATACAACAACTGCGGCGGGATAATAGAACATTAATCAATAAATATGATGAATTATATGACATTAACAACAATTTTCACGGAAAACGTTTGAAACAGCCGCAAGGTATCCTAGAGATAAAAACAAAACCACGTGTTATATTATCTGCTGAGGAGATTCAACAACGACAACAAAAAAGTAAATTCTGCTAAAGATCAAATTGAAAAATTAACTATAGAGAAATTAAACCCACTAGAAGAAGAAATAGCGAGGTTGACTCAGGAAGAAATAAAACAATTTAGCCAATCTGAAAACGGATTTTATAACCTAAAAACTAATTTTACGTTAGAGCAATTACAATTGCAAAAAAAATAAAATCATCCATGAGATTATCGGATAAAATACCAATATGATTTACATGAATCTTCTCCTGGTAAATAATTATTTCTGATTCATCGCACGTGCAAAAGCTTGTGCTAAATAATTAATTCGTTCTTGTTCATCTTGTTGTTGAAGTTGACGTTGTTGTAGTTTTTCTCTGACAGCATCTCTCAACGGGATATACTCTTTAATCGCGGCTGCTCTCTCTCTAGCTAGTCTAGTTGTATACGCTTCTCCTATATAACTTTGGTTTGATTGTTTTGATTGTTTTGATTGTTTTGGGGGCATTTTTCTTTAATGGTAGTTAAATAAACGATTCAAATTTATGTTTCAATTGTCCTAGAAGAAAGCTTAAAACTTATTTTTCATCGATGAAGTATACTCAAAGCGGAGTTGTTTTACATTGAGTTAATTTCATTCGACGCGTGTGAAGGAGAATCCACCACCACCATCTAACAATTCAACATTATATTGATTTCCAGATTCTGCTAATATATCAAATAAAATTTTATAACTCTGTAAGCGCTGTTCTCGATATTTCTCTCGGAGACGAGTTCTAGCATCAGAACTTCTATGGCTACCATCTGAGATTATTCTTTTATCACGAATATTCATTGTATGATGATTGTCGAATGATGACATATACAATTACAGCTGATATTTAATATTTAATTAAATATTAAAGTGATATCAGAAATAATGGGAATTGGTTCACATATTGAAACTCATGATAGTTTGAACTGGATTGATCGCAGTAAAAATACACCTCCTCCGAGTCCACCACCGAATTCACCAACACCGAGTCAATCACAGACTACATATATGAATATAACAACAAGGAAATTTATGGTGTTTGATTCCATTGAAGAGACTATTGAATATTTTAAACTACCACAATGTGAAAGTGTTCCAAAATACTTTCATGATAGCGATAATAATATTTGGATAATTATCGATGAAAAAAAATCAAAACTGGGTTAATCATAAAATATTTTTTGATAACGCAATAGCAGCTCTTAAAGAAGAGGACTGTAGTGTAATAAAAGGTTATCTCAGTGAGAGAACTATAGAATAATTCTACGAATTTCCAGTGGAGAAAGTACGAAAATTAATAATATTATAGTAAAATTCGTACTTTCTCCACTTCATATACAGTTATTATTGAATCAATCTGAGCGATCGTAGTGAGAGAACCATTTATTAATACTCGTTACATGAAAATCGAAGATTTTCAATTTCAATATTTTATTTTTTTATCACATGACTGTGAAATTTTTCAATGGAGAAAGTACGGAAAATATTAATATCATAGTAAAATTCGTACTTTCTCCATCATAAATGCAGCTATCTATTGATCAATCTGATCATCACATTGAGAGAACCATTTATTAATACTCCAAACATGAAATTTTAACATCCTAGTATGATCATCAATCGCAGTAATATCATTTCCACAGTAGAATCCATTATCGGCGATTGTTATATTCAACCATGATTCGTCGTTGAGGAAATCTAATTTTGGCCATTCGGGATAATATAATATATAATTACTTCTCTCGGCATGAATTTTATTATTCGATTTTAATTTAGCTCCGAATCCTTTATAAATTAATTTAACTTTTTCAATTATATTTTTCAAGGTTAATCGATTAATCTTTTTATTTTTCTGATAGTCAGGAAATATTTCGTTGAGATGTTTTATAAATCGCTGATATTTATCAAGTTGTTCCGGTTGTTTTAGCAACTCATTAATGTTTTCGATTAATTCACCGCGGTTAACAGGTATTTCCAGTTTACTTAAATCCGCAGGAACAACATTCGGGAGTTTTAACACTTCAAGGACATCTCGGACAATTTCAACTTGTTGCCGCGGTGATATTTTATCGGATCTAAATTGTTTCATCGAGATTGATTTACCCGCGTTATGCTTGTCGACAATGAGTTGTTGTGCTCGTTGTAACCGTGAAACATTCTTGTCAAGATATTCCACGGTATCACTATCGAGTTTACTAACATCAGTCTAAAATATATTATTTAGATATTTTAATTTTTTCTGGTATGGTTCTAAATTTTCATCGGGGTCATATTTGTAACATCCGCCTATTTTATCAACGCTGTCACCGGAATTAATTATTCTTTCACCGACAGAACTCTTCAGAAAATCATCTACGAGCGGACTATTATTTATTTCCTCCATGGATGGATTATCATTGTTGTTGTTATTTTTCTCCAACCATACCTTATACTCGTCGATGATTGGTTGTATAATCTCATAACCGGTTTCTTTCATCGCAGTGATTAATCTCGGAGTAAAATAACATCTCGAATTATTCTCATCGATGATGACACTGATAAACGCGTAGCCGTAGCTAGTATTTAAATCATTAAAATTAGGAGCACGAAATAATAACTCCTCCACCGACAGATCTCACTCTCGGGTTTTTATCGCCGAGGAGATATCAACACGAGTCAACGGTAGATTAATGTTATTCATGCTACGATTATCTGAGTAGTAAATTTTATTAATACAGCGAAATCTGTGTAATGCCTGTTTAGTAGCTTCCACTGATCCCAATTTCTCGGAGAACACGAATAGACATTTGAAACGTTCGTCAGCGATAGAAACACCAGCTTCAACGGTTAAATTATATATGATAACATCTACGTCGTTAAACGCGTTATCGATATCGGAGAAATCTTTCCTCTTCGTTGATCTATCAATCTCCGCGTGATAGTATTTCACACGATAACCTAGATGCTGAAGTTTTTTTTAGCGAGATTTTCCACGGAAAATTCCCCGCGTTGTTTATTATGTGTAAATACGACAACCTTTTCCAGCTGTGAGAGAATTGTTAGTAAACGCTGATAATTATCGCGATGACAATTTTCTATAATAAATTGTTTTTGTTGATCGATTTTATAGTTGTTGCGGATGAATTTCATCTCACTACGCCCTAAAAGATCTCGAAATAGTATTAGATCATCATTATTAGCGTCTGCGTCTAACACGATAACTCTAACAGCGCTAGTTACTAATCCTACAAATTTTTCCCATATGGATTTATTATGAATCATCTGTCTGAGTAACCCGTGCCATTCATCGACGATTAATACGTCTGGGATGCCATTTACACGGATAATAGATTCTATCTGAGAGATTATCCTTCGATGGCTATTTTTTCGAATATTATTTTTCCAGTTATATCCTCGCATGATTCAAGATTATAATCAATACGAGTTTTATCGGTGAATATTTTCCTGTAAGATAGATATAACACAGATTGATCTTCGCGTATACTCTTCCAAGCTGAAATCGATTTTCCCATACCACAAGCAGAGCCATCCATGTAATCGATATTATAAATGATTTTACAACCCTGCCCTGATTCGTGAACTGGCTTCTCAATATAATTATAATCGGCAGTTCTCGTTTGTGATTCTCCGGGGTAAACAGCGCTGTGATACTTTAATGATCTGAGATATTTATCATATTTTGAACTAGTTGAACTCGTTCCAGAACTTGTTCCAGAATCTATTCTAGGAACAGTTATCTTATTAGTACTACGAAAACATCCTACGAGATAACAATCTGAATAATTTATAACATAACAATCTATACAAGTTGGCTCAGTAAATTTATGAATTTCATTATATCCATGACGGCGTTGACACATCCTGCAAAAAGATCCAGGTTTTCGTGAAAATGTTATCATATTTCCATTACCTCCTGATACCCCGTTAATCTGACCAGGTTGACCTGTAACAATAACAGAAATTTCATCGATATCAACTTCATCTACGGTTTTAACTTCAACGGGATTTTTATCAGAGATAATCTGATATTGCGGTTGAATATTGATCGGACAGGATAATAAATCGATCATAGATGCATAATTAGGTGATATTAATTTTTTACAACGTGAAAACGGTTTTATTGATCTAGTATTGTTAAATTTTATACTGTGAAGACCAGCTTATAAATCCACATTCCACGTTGGATTATCATTAGCGGTTTTATTTATGAACGCGAGATGATTTTCAAAATCAACCGGGATTGTTTTTAATAATACGTGATATCCATTCGTTGTTTCAGAAATGTAAATATCATACTCAGAGTCAACTATTTCCTTAAAATAATTTATTATATCTGAAATTATTGGTTTAGAGTCAATATCGATAACCGGATAACGAAATCGATCTCGAAGAATAATCTCGTTGACCGCAGATTGATCTGTAAAATCAATTGTGTGTAAAGCGATTTCATCATTAAAAACGTAAAATCGTGACAAATGTTGAATAATAACTCCTGGTAATAAATAACCGCCAACGGTTAATAAGTCAACCGCAGATTGTTTAGTTAAGGTGTAAATCGGACCACCCAGCGAACGTTTGTAATACTCTCGAAGACTGTGCCAGTCTGTAGGATTTTTAAATAATTCATCAGAGGAATCTTCTTAGTATGATTTTCCATACCCTAACTCGTTAATAAAATCAATATCCGAGTAATCATTAGTCATTATACAGTATACTTTTTAATATCTAATTGAATATTTATTAACTATTAATAATAATGGTTAACCCAGCATTTGCAACTAATAAATGCTCCTGGTTGTATCTAGGATCTACACGACGATGTGGGAAAAATTCTTACGGAGAGTTTTGTGGAGTACATAACAGTACAGCTAAACAAGGATGTCCCGCTGGTCCACGAAGTTGTCTAGGATGTGGTAAAGGCGTTCGAGGAAAATACCAAATCTGAATAAGTTGTGGATCACCGCAATATCGTTTAATAATGGAATATCATCGACGAAAGAATAAACCCGTACCGACCGTAGAAGAATTTTTAGCGACTCGGTCACCAAAACATACACATGATGAGATTAAATCAAATTAATAAAAGTAAAAAAAGGCCCGAGCAGCAGAGAGGGTTGGAACCAACTGAGAAATCGTGTTTATATCATGATTATATCGTGATGGAAGGTGATTGATTTCTAAATGTTGAAAAAGAAACCGCCCATAAGACATTGGATGAGGCTACCAGATTCTATAAGGATGATTACTATAAGACCTCCTCCGGAAGTGGTAAAACTCAATTGCTGCTCACGATGATAATGAAATATCTAACCTGGGATAAGTTATATTTGGTTGCTCCGAGCGTAGATGATCAACACTGTTATAGCGTGTTAAAAGATTACGACGAAACCGTTAAAGAAGATTACGGTGGAAGCGTAATTGAATTTATAACAAATATCAGTGATGCGCCATCCGTGGAAGACTTGGATGCATTCGCTAACAATCTCGTTGTGTACGATGATGTGATGTTGGACCAACAAAAGAATCTCGCTAGGATATTTCAAAATTTCTTCAGCGGTGCAAGAGCTATCCCACACGGATTTATCACGATAAACATACATGATCCTCGGACACGATATCGAATCGGATTGGATCGCATTTATGGTTAATTTAATTGATATTACTGCGAATAAAACAGGTTCCGATACACCTTGAGGGTTCTATGAGTTACATTATTGTGGACCCTTCAGATCGCGCTAGAAAAATGGTGGGTTCAGCCCCCGGAAATGATTAAGTTTTCGATGGGGTGTCATTGGGGGTGTCATTGGGGGTGTCATCGATGATGCAGCCTTGACAACTATGTTTTTTTTACTGTTATTTTATAACGATAAGGGTTCTATCGGTTACAACATCGAAGGAACCATCGATAACGTCTAGAAAAATGGTGGGTTCAGCCTCTCTGTTTCATCGATGGTCCCACCATTGTGATATCATTGGGAGTGTCATCGATAACAATTACGTCTTTTTTTTACTGTTATTTTACAACGATAAGGGTTCTATCGGTTACAACATCGAAGGAACCATCGATAAAGTCTAGAAAAATGGTGGGTTCAGCCTCTCTGCTGCTAAAGAACATAGATAATCTTGGTAGATTTTTATGTGCGATTCCGTTGTCTCATATATTTGGATTTTGCCGAGACATCAGAAAAGTTATCTTTGGTGCTAGTCATACTGTAGTGCTCACACGAAGAACAACCAATGATTATGCTCTTTGGCGTAGTGCTGCTCCTGTTACTGATGGTAAAGTGGAATTGACACAATTAGCTCTGTGGATGCCAATTATGACTCCGTCGTTGACTGTTGAGACGCGGTTGCTATCTTTTATGGATCATAAAGGAAAATCATTACTGAGTTGGTCTGATATTACAACAGCTACCATAACTAGTAATGTTGTTGGTGTCTTTACTTGGCAGCTTGTGCTTACGAAAAATGTTTCCGCGCCGAGACATATCTTTGTTGCGCTACAAAATGTAAATAGAACGCAAAAAACGGGGGCTGCAGGTGATAGTTTACAATTGCGGTCCCATATGATATTTGATAAGTGTAATGTCAGTGAGGTATCATTGCGAGTAAGTAATCAGCAAGAACCAGCAGAGCAGCTTATTCTCGATTACGGTAGCAATCAAATAGGTAGAGTGTATCATCGGTTGTGGTCTTATATGGGTCGTGATCAAAACGTCGATACTGGACTACCAATATCACAATGGGATTTTAAAGAATTGTATCTGATTTATTACTTTTCATTGCAACATCTTGATCTATCTAAACACTCGACCGTTGATGTAAAATTTCAGGCTCGTGTCGGCGATGCTCTTGGAGGATTTAGAGCAGTTGCTGTTATTCTCAGTGATAAATCTATGACGCTTGAGGGTGGTGGTGAAAAAATGCGAGTCGTTGACGCACCCATTGAAAACATGTAACGGGATAATTAGATTATTACTATCTAAATAAAATGTCGTACAGTCATGTTAATGTCACCCTGACACCCGGTCAGATAAAAAAAACTACAATCGAAAAATTCTACTGCGTGTGGCACAGCGGTAACGCTAAAAAAGGAACACATGACAGGTGGATCAAATAAATTATCGCTGACAAAAACTCAACTTGATCATTTCAATAAAGCGTTAAAAGCTGGTACAGGAGTTAAGTTGACTTTTTCACAAGCCGCGGTCAACGATATGATTAAATCCGGTGGAATATTTCCTCTTGCTGCACTGGCTCCACTAGCTATTCCTGCTCTTAAAGCACATGGACTAGGTGCTGCTGGTGCTGTTGGTAGCAATCATATAGGTACAATTTTTGGAAAGGGGATTCAGACTACCGGGAAGCTAGTACATAAAGCACTATGGACGGGGTTTTAGAACTCAACAGGGCGGTTTCATAGGTCCGTTCTCGCTGGCAAAAATGTTGCTGGAGTAACTTCCGTGGTTCCAATGTCTAATTTTGACCTCGCCGACGTAGTAAAGAAACTCCCAATAAAACATTTCAGAGGTGTATTTATGAAAGATCAGTTACCGAAACAACCACATATCCCAGAAACCGGTATAATTAATCTAGATGAACACACTGGACCTGGAACGCATTGGGTGTGTTACGCGATACACCCCCGATCAATTATTTTTTTTGACTCGTATGGGTTGCCTTTGCCAAGGAAATTTGTCAAATATGTGTCTAAGTTGTCAAACATGCCAATATGGTACTCAACGCTGCCCACACAGACATTAACCGACCCTCCAATATGTGGACGAGAAGTTCTTAACGCGTTGACAGCTATCTTGACGTCGTCGCAATTACCTCATAAGGTCGTCCACGAGTACACAATGATGAATTACTTAAAGAGAAACATGTAATATAACATGGCATATATTTGGGGAAGATCAGTATCACGTCGTCGTGAAGAAGGAGTTACCATCGAGCAAGTAAAACGAATGATCAAGAGAGCTATCTCATCGATAACAAACTTAGACGAATTAAAAAAAATACGCGATAAAAAAAATACGTTTACAGATTTACAAAATGTTAAAATCTCCGCCGAGGAACTAAAAAAAAAACCTACGTGATGAATACAACTCTCATATAATTACATTTAATAAGTTTACTGATTTACAAAAATCCACCGTGGACAATATTGATAAGCCTGTGTCAGAGTTTTTTGGTAATCCACCAGTGACCACACCGAAGCTTACACAGATAAAAGATTCTATGTTGGAACTAACGACACTTCAAGTCAGATATGAAGAACATGTAAAAGAGTTTTCAAATTTTCGTAAAAACATCGTAGATAAATTTCTTGGAGCCACGCTAGATAAAATTGACATAAAACTCCCTGATATTAAAAACTTCATTGAAAAATCTCCCTGCGGTTCACCCGAAATAACCAGAACCAAAAAAATCTGATTTCTTCACTGATGATTTACCCGTTCCTGAAAATGAATTAGATTACTCAGACGGTGGTTTTCTTCACGCGTTAAAGACCGCAGCAGATTTTTCAAAACGTTATCGTGTGATAACAAACGACCAGAGTTTGGAGTATATAACACAGGGTCCTGTAACATGGTGGTTTTAATCACCTACTCGTGGAAGTTGGACTACAACGTATAATAATCTATCTGTTAGATTTGGTAACATCAAAAAATTATTTCAAACGCTTTACAACAGTTACGAGATTTTCTTCAACGTTCCCTTCTCGCTGATGTAACAATTACACGTGACAAAATTATTAAACACGTTGAGGTGTTAATCAAATTATCGCCGACATGAATTATCTAAATAAGATATTACTCGATGTGATAATTAACGATGATCATACAAGCGTTTCCAAACAAGATTTTTAAGATTATTTTCATTGACCGATAAAACTTTACCTGATTATAAATTTTCGGGGGGGGGGGGATGTGCCAGCGATGAAGAAATCGTTCACTAATCTAATTAACGAATTATTTCCACAGATTCACTCGCACTGGTATAAATCGATTCCTCCAGAAGAAATTCTACGGTCGAATAATTCAGTTTACAGCAACAACAAACATAGATCACCCGGCAACGTTGACATATCATCCACGATTGCCATACACGTCATTTGTGATGTAGTGCTAGGTAGTAATTCCATTGACACAGCAACGTCAACAAGAGCTGATCAAGATTATATTCTGTATACGTTTTCCCCAAATGTTTCCCCGGTGAGTTTAATCGTGATGAATCCACTTCATTTAACATACTTGGAAACAACTAACAATTTGATATCAAGGATGAATTTTAGAACAGTCGACCAGAACTTTTCCTTGAATGATCTCCGAGGGGAACAATTACAAATGACGTTAGATGTAAAATCGGGATTGAAAATCATATGGATGCTTTACGTTTAGGATTTCACTTATGGATGCTTCACGTTTGCAATTTAGAAACATGTAAACCCGTCAATAATATGTATCATCATACGCGAGTATTTATTTACGAGAAACATAAACTTGAAAACGCAATCAAGGAAATTTTTCATGGAAACGAAGCATCGTTAGGATTTTCACCTGCGGATTTTCACGTCGAACTAGTTATTGATAATTTCGGCGACGGTGATAAATTTTTACTCACTGAGGATCAAATGCAACAATTGCAACAGAATACTATAACAACGATTAGTTGTAACTACGATCAAATTATGCGGTATGTCCATTCTTGCTTGCACGTTGAGTTACTGAGAGTATTAACCTGAGATGCAGTGATGAAAAATCTGTAGGATTTTCAGTCACCCGAAAATAATTCCTGAAAGTCTACGAGAAATCCCATGCAAATGCTTGACACTGTGGCCGACCAAGTGGCACTATCATTGAAAAATTGATTTTCTCTAAGTGAAATCCGGGGGGTTTTGCCCTAAAAAAATGGGCAAAAATTGACTAAAATCAATATAAAAAAATGTATTTCAGTATTTAACAAATAAAAAAAATATTTTACAACTTCCTGGTAGTGAAACACATTAACCATTAATGCCAGTATAGAATTTCACCGCTATTGTTGACTAAAACTTCCTTGTTGGTTGAACGCACATACCTGTCCCTTGTGTTATCGTTCGACAGGTATTTATGCATGTCGATTTATACCTGTTCAAACAGGCGCGTAGGCTCATATAACCGGGGGTGGGTAAAATGGCGGACGTGAAGTGGTTTCAATGATTTTCGGTATACTCGGCCGAGGGAGGATTTTGGTTCTGACTGATCAGCGCTCTAATATTTCTGATTTTTGAATTGACCATCCTTTTAGTTTCATACGCCCAGTTCCCTTCTTACTAGATCCACGATAGTACATAACAGGACAAACACAGTAACATCTTTACAGAGTACAAGGGAATCGGGAATATAATTCTGGATTCTTTTTATCAGTGCGTACATTTTTGGCAACATGTATTTATTATTCATATTAGCGTATTCGATATCCTGATAATCGGAGAGGATTCTATCAACGTTTAAACCATCTGACAATTGTATTTTTTGAAATTTCAGATTTGATATTTCATATATAATACTGTTAATATTTTCAGGATTCATATATATGATAATTATATATTTCTAATACAAAAATAAATAGCAACCTATGATGAGCGATTATTATTCATTGGGTCCCTTATTAGGCTTTTGTGTCTTTCATAGGGTCTTTTATTGAGAGTATTTTTCTGTTGGTTATATATCAGAAATGTTTTACTCTGTTGGTTATATATCAGAGTATATTCCTCTTTTGAGATTTTCTATCCCGTTGATCCTATTACCGTTTCTTTTAGCCGATAATTCATTCTGAATTATCCTACGGGGTTACCCTAATGTGACACAGAGCTTCTTGCATAAATGGTTGCTATTTATTTTGACGTCCATGTCATACCACAAAGCATATTCCCCTATTAGATATCTAATTCGTCAAATAAAGAACTAGAAATATACGAAGGTATGTTTAGGGGATGGACGTCATATAGAGGACAGCACAAGACAATACAACACAACAATGAATGGACAGCACAACAGTAGATTATAGAATGATATATACAATGCATACGGTACAACAATAGATTATAGAATGATATATACAATGGAGACAGCACAAGACAATACAATACAACAATAGATTATAGAATGAATAGACAGCACAACAATAGACTATAGAATGAATGGACGGCACAATAATAGATTATAGAATGAATAGACGGCACAACAATAGATTATAGAATGATATATTCAATGGATGACGGGCTATCCAACACCCAAGTGCAAAACCAACCTACAAAACCAACCTGGTTTGAATGTGAAAAACATTCACACCACGTGGCGGTGTGGGTTGGTGTCGTAACTTGAACTTCGCTTAAAAGCACAATTATATAGAGAGAAATTTCGCTTATATATGTAACTAATACAAATTGGCGGAAATTAATAAAGAAAGAGGTGTGACAGCTATATATCTTTCGTGTACATAATACTGATTATTGACAGCGCTGAATCAATATCGAATACTTGAAAAATATACTAAAAAAAAGAATATAATTGTTTGTAAACACTGCGTATTTGATTCGTTTTCTTATAAAAAAAAAACCATATAATTGATTATCCTGTTGAGATTCGTGATAGTTAAAATCAACCAATCAAAAATCAGATGACGCGATGTTTCAAAAAACCCATTAAGATCTGCAACTCTCTTTGCTAGGTTGATACATGCCCGCACAAGTTATCTCCCTTAATACCGAAAATAAATATATATATATATATATATATATATATATATATATATATATATATATATATATATAAATAGTTAGACATATGTAAATTGAATCTTGTTTTTAAAACGATTTGAAAAAGCAGAATTTTGTATTCCTTCTGCAACAAATCGTACTGAGGTACTACAAATATCAAAATACCTACCGGCTTCATTCATGGATTGAAATACAATTTCTTCGTTAGTTACTGCATTAAATGATTTTATAGTTCTTGCATTTTTTTGATGTTTCCCAGTCTTTCCTCGTTTGGAATTCTCACTCTGAGAAATAGCTTGTAGATTTGGTAAAGAATTATTAGTCCTAATACCATTTATATGATCGATAACAAAACCATCCTTGATCAATCCACGGAAAAACACTCGTATGTGAAACGATGATTAAGACGTATTTTCCCTCCAGCAAAAAACACCAAATACCCCCGATTATTCACAACACCGACTGGCTTCTTTAACCTGCGGTGTCTGACAATACCATCAGGGGATGCCTCATAGTTTGCAATCACGGGATGGGGTTGAAATTCTTGGTTCATTTATATACATAATACTATTGTTTGTCTAATTCATTGTTTGGTTGAATTATTATATTACTTGAGAATCTTGCAATGTAATCTCGAGGAGTTCTAATGACCTTGTCGTTGACACAGTCAGAGGTAGAGTCATTAATGGAGTTTTTAGCTCTCTTGTCATATTAGCGCTTCAACTCTCTGTATCTCTTACCACCACAACCGAGACATAACTGTGATGTTCCTCTAACCCCTACTCCACATCGTAGGCATGGTAACGGGCCAAGGCTTCCGTTATGGACACTTTGCATATGATACCCACAGAACTCCTATTTACATGATTTGTTACACGGGTCAGTGATCCAATCATTAGCCATTTGCAATGATTCATTATATAATATATTTCTTATTTAAATACTTGTTTTAATTATAACATAGAGGAGTTCGAGAGATTATCAAAAATTAAGCCCTGGAAAAATGCTAAATTCAATCTTGATAGAATCTCTGATACACCAAAGGGTCTAATAGGTGACAGAACCATGATAGGTAAAATTCGTGATTGTTTTAATGAATTCAAGCGTGATGGGGCATCGCACTGTTGGTCAACATTTCGAATTGATGGCCGCGTTGACGCTACCATGAATGACGAAAAAGCAGCCGAGATAATTTCACATCTTGGGCAAAAAAAGTATTTTTTTAAAGTAAAATTCATTATTCGTTCGGAAAACCGAGATTGGATTATCAGAGATAAATTCGACTCAATCTTGAAGGATAAAAGAACCGTCGTTGTGAGTCAAGATTCCAAACCAGGAATTATGACTGGAATTGACAAACCATACTACGAGAGATCTTAACCTGTAACAGCAGTTGTTTACGGAATCTATCCGTTAAATGATAAACCGAGTATTGAAAAATTAAAACCCATGAAACTGTCATTGTTGAATTGTGTGGCAGAACGTATAATAGAACACTTCACAAATGCATCCAGGGGAAATAAATTGACTGATCTAAGACGAAAAAAATAAACGAATGGGGACTAACAGTCAAGGAGCGGGGGGCGAAAAATTCAGGATATAACCAAATTGGAAACATCACTAAGATTTCCAATATGAGTAACGACGATAACCGAAGAAGTATTATATGAACCGAAATATAAATCAAAAGGAGCCCCAATCAAAATTATTGACCATAATGAACACGCTTGGACAACTGCGGTAACAGTATTCCCGCGAGATAGAACAATGAAATATCTACCCCAGCTTGGAGAGTGCTTCTCTGAGGAAAAAATATTTTGATGCTATTCACCAATTGAGTAAAAACGATCCTGTGTCAGTGTGTTTACTTCAGAGTTTTGAAGACAACGAGGACAGATTCGATAGTTTGTAAGACCAAACGGAGAATTATACCGCACTGAGGAGCTCGACAATACGATGAAAAAACTAGCTAGCGAATTTTCAACGGAAGACAACGAACAATTACTAACAAACTGTTTTACGATTCCGTCGGTTGCAGTTCATTTTACTAGAAAGAACAATGCGTGGAAACCAACAAGAAATGAGTTTCTATCAGATGTCAGATCAAGTTGCATTGAGTATGGCCACGGTGGACTATGGAATACAAAATATGATCCCGGGAATATTATTTCAGTTGATATGGTTGCAAGTTACCTCGGGAGTTTTCTCTGGTACGGAGAATGCGCTAAATATTTTAAACGATTTGGACATCTCACACATGAAATGACTCGTGTTGCGATTAATGGGAAGCTGCCCGATTTTGATTTAACTGAATTCGCTTGTGTGGTATCATTTAAATTAGCTTCTGGACTTCATCCGTGTAGTTATGTTTGGATTGGTAGACACATCTCTGAAAAACACTGGATGCCAATAGTGCTATTACGATATATGATTGATTGTGGTATGCTGATATTGCTGATTGTCAGTGAAGCAATTATATCATATCGAGGCCAGACCTCGGTTTGGTTACCACAACCCAGTCTAGATAGTATAATCAACGAAAATAGAAAACAATTTCCCGATCTTGACGAAGAAGATATCATGAATTGGTCCAAACAGCTATTTGAAAGTGAAAATAGACAAGCAAAGGAACTCGGTAGAAGAATAATCGGTAAATTTACTCAGGGTGGCAAATACGACAATACCAGATATTCTTCGCGGTTGATTATAGATAGCGTTGAGTACGATTTTATAATCGCGGATGTAACGAGTAAAGGTATATACGTCAATCGTAAAGACGCTTTTTTGTCCGATGGAACCAAATTGGGTACAGTTGTTACTTACAACGACGGATACAGTCTTCAGCATACACATTTGAGGGCATCTATGCTGGCTTGTGCTTCTATTCATCTGTTTTCGATGATAAATAGATTTCCTGACACCGCAGTTAGAGTCGCCACTGATTCATTTTACATAGACATGAAACACAGCAGCGCAGTGGCTGAATTTACTAATTGTGACTAGAGTTGGGGATCATGGAGAATAAAGCGGGAAATACTGCATGATTATTCCAATTCAGCAGATGTTACGATTGAAAACAATTACTTGAAAAACAATCAGATATCAGAACTATCTAATGCACCACCGTGTTCTGATACAATATGTAGATATAAAACCGTTTACTTAAACAGCTGTGGCAGGTCAGGAAAGACGACTCGTGCGATTGAATTATTTCGTAGAAACGCTAGCGTTTCCAAATCAAACATTATTGTGCTAACACCGACACACAGACTTGCAAAAGAGATGAAACAACGAGGGGTTGATGCTTGTACATATCACAGTTTCTTTCGATGGAAAGGTGACGAATGGACTCCTGATCGAATGGGTGAGAAATTTATTCCTGAAGTCATAATTTGAGATGAAATATGCACAGTGTCGTTAGATGTATTACAAAAGTTTCTTGATTGGTATCGAATACAGCAGTAATAATGTGCAGCGATATCGGTCAACCGCGTCCATTTGTCGGTTTATCCCCACATGATTGGCTGATGAATTTTGTAGACTACTATGTAGAAATTAATACCGACCACAAAGCACTTGATGAAAAATTACGCGAGTTCAAACAACTAATCAGATTACAACCAGATAGAATCCAATGTGAAATAGCCCGTAAAATAATTTCGGAAACTCCATTAAAAAATTTATGGGAAGCGTGGAGACCAAACGATTTGATAGTAGCAAGTAGAAAAATAGTCAGAGACACACTTCAGATGAAGTTATTTGAATTACACAAAGAAAAATTTGCAACACTTCCAGTCCCGCTCTGTTACAGACCTTCGGATACACGGCGACATAATATCGAAATTGATATTCCTGGGCAGCGTGAGAAACAGATTCTCGTGCTAAATGATATTGTGCTGGTTGATATTAGCGTCGTCGAGAATGCATTGCGCGCTGATAAATCCCCGTGGACATTAGGTTACGCAGCAACAATAGACTCTTCACAGGGATTGACTATATCAGATACAGTCGTTTGGATTATAGATAATCACATCGAATGCTCAAATTTAGTCTGTCTTGCAGTGTCTAGAGTACAAAGAATAAATCAACTTCGAAGAGTTCTTCTAGATGATAAGGACACCACAATCAATGATATTGTCAGCGTTGACTCTGTCAAGGATATAATCAGAAAAAAAAACTATCTGGTTATAAACAACAGGATAAAAAAATAACAGGGAATTTGATATTGATGCTGAATTAATAATTACACTGAAACAACAACAGAATAATCACTGCGCGAGTTGCAATTGTGTAATGAGTTGGCGTTGGTCGGATAAAGATCCTCGCCAATTCACCGTAGACAGAAAGAATAGCAGCATTGGCTATACCAACGATAACGTGATGCTGACCTGTCTTGAGTGCAACAGACGAAGAGGCGCTAGTTAAGACCACGCGGTGGTAATTGAGTATCCTCGGGTATCACTTGCAGTTTTTGTCGAGTAAATCCACGCTGAGGGGCAGTTGAATCAAGTCTATAGATTGCTGGTATACCCGTATATCGCGTTATGCCGGATATTTTATGCGCGGTGACACTCCAAATAGGATCAGTATCTCTTTTTTTGCCACCTTCGAGCTCTCCTGGTTCATATAAATACCTAACAGTGACATTATCGAGTATTGGTTGTTTTGAAAAATCTTTTTGTGGTTTTTCAGGTATATATTTCTTTTTAATAGCGTTGTTAGGTTTCATGTTGATTGTTCGAGTAATCTCATTATTCAGCGCGGTAATCACAGCTGGTAATCTCTTAACCCATTCACGAGATCGTTTATCCTGGATGAATTCCATCGCGTATTGGTATCCAAATAACCGCTCAGCAAGTGTCTGATTAAATCGTTCAAAATTGCCTGATCGCGATGTAATGCAGTATGCCCTCGTCGTAACGTGGTATTATGATTCTTCATCGCTGATAGAACCGCACCTTGAAATTTCTTGCCAGGATCAACTTGTAATAGATTTGGCCAGCGCAGAGGACCCTTACGATAAATCCTTTTAAACGCAGAAGCAACTTCAGTAGACGATTTTGTTTTTAACTACTCTGCTTGTTTGTATTGACTCGCAACATCAACTACGTTTAACGCGTATTTGTAACCACCATCATGCGGAAGAAATAATATATCAGCCTGATGAACCTCATTAGGAACGGTCACATCAAAATGCGAGTAGTTAATTTGTTTAGGCGGTGGTAAATAAATCTGCCATATCGCTTGTTTGGATAACCAATCCGCCGCAGTGGTATATTTCACTTTCGCGGCGCCAGCGAGTTTACCAATTGCTGATTTACCCCTCCAGTATCCTCTTGGGGAATAATAAAAAGATTCCATGTTGCTATTAATTACCCGCACCTAACATCAATTTACCTTTCATCGCCGATTTTATTAGCCATGAAGCCAACTTTTCTTTCGAGGATTTATCAGTGAGATTTCAACGCATGAATTAATTTTGCATCTGCGATACATTTTTTATTTATCATAATTTATTGTTGTAAATCACCGCTCCGGTAAGCTATATCGTGTACCCGACACGCCTCGTCAATTGCATTTATCGAATTTTCTCCCGGGTAAGGATTATTTTGACTATCAAGTCTGATATCTAATCGTGTTCCCGGTCCACAATAACTATATCCTGGAAGGTGTTTTTCACCTGGATACTTTGCCCATGGTTTTCCTGGGAGTTTAGCTAGCTTGGCGGCGATATCATCACTGCTTTTTTTTTATTTTACAAATCGATATTTTTTTGTACCGCATATTTCACACTTGCCGGTGACCGCTTCTCTGTTATTTTTTTGCGGTAACAGTCGTTGGGTCCAACGTTGGTGTACGCTTCTTACATTTCACACAATATAGATCCATAATATTATATTGTGTATATCTAATGGAAGTAATTGATTTATCAGAGCTAAAGAGAAAACTACCCACAAAACATCACGTTATGTTACCAAACTCTATCAGGATGATTATCATCGGACCCTCAGGGAGTGGTAAAACTCAGTTGTTGCTCACGATGATAATGAAATATTTAACATGGGACAAATTATATTTAGTTGCCCCGACCGTAGACGATCAACACTGTTATCAAGTGTTAAAAGATTATAATGAGCGCGCATCAGAAATTGCCGGCGAGAATGTGATTGAGTTTATTACTGATATCAACAATGCACCATCCGCAGAAGATTTAGATGGAAGCGTTAACAATCTTGTTGTATACGACGATGTAATGTTGGAACAACAAAAAAATCCCTCCACGATATTTTCCAGAGGTAGACATAAAAACACAGATGTGATATATGTAACTCAAAAATACGCACAGATTCCAAGTATAATCAGAGAAAATTGCAATTTAGTGTGTGTGTTTAACGGAACCGGAAAATACACACTGTTAAATATTTATCAATATTGATGCGACGGTGACATGGACTTTAATAAATTTCGAAATTTCTTTAGTGGTGCTCAAGCTACCCACACAGATTTGTGACGATAAATTTGGCAGACCCTCGAACACGATATCGTATCGTTTTAGACCGCATTTATGGTTAATTCGGTTAACCCCATAGCAGCAGAGGGGGAGGGGGGGACAACCACATTGGCGTATATTTTTTTTACGATTTGTTTTGCCAAATGGACGCTTCTATAAAGCATTTTCGAGGAAGCCTCGGTTTGCCGAATCGACGCCTGTAAAAAGTTGTCCGATTCGCCCCTCTATTGTTTGGCAAATGGACGCTTCTATTAAGCATTTTTGCCGAATCGACGCCTGTAAAAAGTTGTCCGATTCTCCGCCTATGCTGCTGTTTTTGACACTCACCACATAAACCCCGAAGGCATCCTTCAATGAAGACACCGTCAGTAATATTACATCCCGTCCCAGTGAGACAGTTCTTAAAATTATTTTGGCACAATTGACCCCATTTGCCAGTAGCACACTCCGAACAATGTCAATCATCTTTATTACAAGTACTATTCATCGATCAATAGCTACAGTAAAATTACAAGCCACCCACCCCCAATCTTTATGAGCAGTTCTTAGGACATATTGCGTCGATTTTGTTCGGTCTGCCTATAATTTCTCCACAGAGGCAATGTAATTCACATGACCAAACACACATATTCTCTGGGCAGTCTTGTGAAACAAAATCAGCATTCATAAATATGTCCATTAATGGATTTTTGAATCCATACTAAAGCAGGTAGTCTCTCAAAAAATATATGTAATCTCGATATTTTGGGGGTATTAATTTCAACTTTAATCTGCATTTTAAGTAATTTGGGCACCCTAAACTTCTTCACAAAATTGAACGAAAACTCGAAAAGAAAATTTGGGGTGAGGGGACTTCGTGTGGGATTTTAACCGTCAATGTAAATAACCAAGTGCATTTTGTAGATATTCTTTCTCACGACTACTGTTGTAAATCAAAAGTTAATCGAATATATGCCATATTCATATGTGAAATTCCGCTTATAAACAAAAACTAAGACATTTCAATGTTCATTATCGCAAACCACAAAAGGTTAGCCTTGTAGATCAAGAGTCTGAAGAACTTCGCTAGCCAAGGTTCCGATGTAAACACACAAACACACACACAACCTATCTACACCTTGGTTTATCAAACAGAAATTTCTGTACTTTGGGTCTGTGAATGTCATAGGATGCGGCAGCATGATACCGCATACAATCAAAATCAAATTTATAAAATTTGAACACTATTCCAACATAATCGAGACAATGGAATCACACAACTTAAAAGGATTGATAAATAAGCAATTTTCCACTGCCGGTCTGTTTGCACAAACAGTTTTCACTCAGATAGGTCTGTAATGGCTTCCCTCTGGTACATATTAATACTTTCAATGTTAAACTTACAAAGTATTCTTTATATGCCAATTACCATCATCATCTTCATCCGATGTAGAATGCATCACGCTAATAGTTGGCATTGCCTACAAAGGGAAGAAACTCTTGATATCCAACAGATGTCCTAGAACAAAGCACCAATATATCTGTTCGATCCGCCAATGTGTAGATAGGGTTATCATATCGAAACCTTGGCTAGCGAAGATGCACCTTAGTGGGCATGCGATATGGATTATGACTCCAGAACATACGTTAAGAAAAATCATTGTTCTGATAAAGTCTCTTTTTTCCGAAGCAAAGGTGGACATAAAAGAAAAGCACACAAGTTGCTAAATAATTAAAAATTATGTTTTGGACCTGCCTTTAGTTTTGATTTGCGTTTCATTTGTTTCTTTCTTTTAGAGATGCAACGATGCATGCTTTTCTGTCTTCTTTCTAAACATTACATAAGGGAGTCATAAATTATTACTCTTTGAATTCTAACATGAAAATATGTTGACCCTGCGTCAGTTCTTTTTATAGTACGCGATTTCTAACAGAACAGAGCCAGCATAAGGAAATCGAACAGTTTATGATATGTGATCAAATGAAACAATTCAAATTTATGTATCATCGAATTCAGATACAAGAATTGGAACCATGTTGTCAACGCGATTTCAAATATGCCAACAAATCAAGCAATTCCCTCTATCTGGCAGATAATATGAGCTAGCAGATGCCTCAACCAGTTCTATAAGTTTTAGGGATGTTGATTTAGATTTAACTACATGTGTAACTTGTTTTCCATCATTTTTCTTATCTATTTATATCACTCATCACGTAAAAATGGTTTCCTGTCTGTAAAACTTAACTAGCGAAGCAGGCTTACCTCAAGAGTTCAAACTGAAAAAGGTCGGATGTGACGCTACGTTTACGAGCGACCTAGCATTCTGTTGAGGGGAATCGAATGTTTTCACTAGAAGGCGAGTAGAGTCCCCGTCAAAATAACCACTTGAACTGCTTCTGCATCCAACGTGAGTGGTTTAGTGGACCAGGCCATGATGTGAACCTTGTAGATAGAAGCTATCAAGGGCCGTAACATAAAAGTGGGGACAGACACTCTTGCTCAAACTTTGAGAGAGCCCATTGACTGCAACCGAGTGAGGGGGCGGGGGGAGTAACAGGAGATCTGGTTGCAAATATGCCCCATAAAGTTTCTCCAAGGCGTATAACACTTTGGAGTCACCAGGGCCATAAGGTTTGGGACACAACTCTACTGGGTTAAGAGGCTGAAAACTTCATTAACCATTTTATTAAATGACAATGTCTCTCCACACCTGCCTCCTTTACAGACGGTTGAGAAGGGGAAGGGTACCAAATAGAAGAAGCCACATCGGCCTGCTCTGGGTAAAGCTCGTTTGAATTAACAAGGATAGGGAGGACATCCTCGTTGTATACCCTGTCTTGGAAGGATGAATTACGCGACCCAATGTCTCTGCCTCGGGGAGTCACTTGAGAGAAACTTGAAGTAATAAATCCTCTTGCATAGTTAAGGGACTGGTGATCACAGTGGTCTCCTCAGGAAGTATACGGTGACTCTCCAACCGCCTAGGGCGTATTGAGGAAGAATGTTTGTTTTTATTCCTCTTACTGTGCCCAATCACGCGAGATGGCGCAGGTTCACTGTTGGCAGCCCAAACACTGCTAACACGAGGCATAGGTTTGGAATCCAAAAAGTGCATGTAAGGGAAAGGACCAACGCTCACCTCCAATGAAAAACCCCTTATCCCATAGAGATTAAAAGTAATCAAAGAAAAGGGAGATAGTGATCCAATCATGTTACTTAACATGCCCCATGGGATCGAATGGTAGTCTGGAGGTGGGGGGGGGGGGGCTCATCTTTGACTCCTATCTCATCCAGTCACCAGAAAAGTACTTGTTTGGCGAATCCGATCTATAGGAATACCCATCTCCAGATCTGACGGATCGGACTCTCCCCTCCTGGGGGTGGGGCTCGATCCTGTTACCGACAAAGGACCTCGGGGACTAGAAGTATCCTGCTTCCTCATAACCAAGCATTGGGTCAGTAGAAGATTTGGCTCTCCCCTCTAGGAGAGGTGCGATTCATTCTCTGCCCACATGGATGAGATAAGGTGGTATTACCCACCAAGGGACGCGATTCAGTTTCTCTCCAAGTCACAACCGGAGGGTGATGAACCATCCTTTCTGAAGGACGTGACTATCTTAACCCCCATGGAAATATAATGTTCTTCCATTTGAAGAGCTGACCTTGCATTACCTCCCTTGGGAGGGGCCTACCATAAACATTAGCAGTCTTCGGAGACTCAAGTAACCTCTGTCTGATACAGAAAAGACCCAGACATAGAGAACCCTAAAAAGTCAGAAGAAGACGAAACCTTCTTCAGTCCGTTGTAAGTCTTACAACTTTCTGCTAGATCCCAAGTCTCATATGGCCAAAGATTGCAAAATGGACAGCCATCATCTGTTCTTCCACAACTAGTGCAGGATAAACAAATGGGGGTGGGGTGTCACATGTGGCTTTCCGGTACACACACACACACACAAACACACACAATGTATTTAATTTGAATGTAAGGAATGTGTACACTAATTAGGCAGTTCTAAATCAGAGTTCAGGTATAACAACTATGATGAAAAACTACTCTAGTTCCCTGGATAACTGACTACAAGAAGTAATCATTCAACCAGACTTAAGAATGCAAGGGTTTACTGAATTAGAAAAAAAGAAGAAAAAAACAAAAAACAAAATAATTTAAAAAACAATAATAATAAAACCAAATCCGGGTCATGGTTGCTAAATTTAGAACAGAAGGTTATCAGAAACAAAACTGGTGGCCTAGTGGTTTTGGTACTAACAGCTGCAGCGCTTGGTGCAAGGTATTAGAATGTTAGTGTTATGACTGGTCGGCTTGGTGTCAGGATAAATGTCTGCAGCATGATGTCCCAGTGCTAGACATCACTATAAACTGCCACACTGCATACATTGTAGCGATAAGACTGATTTTTTTAAATTTAAAGCTACGTTAAAAATCCAAATCACACCCCCACACACTCCGCAATAACAGGGCATATAATTATAGCAGCAGAGGGGGTGAATCCTACAAACTTTACGAGCGTCGATTCGGAAATCTGAGGCTTCTACCAAATAGTAAAAAAATGGCGTCTATTCGATAAAATAACATTTCCTTATATACACCATTTTGATTGTCGTTCACCCCCTCTGCTGCTGGAACTTTCAGTTCTGGTTAACAATTTTTTTACGATTTCAACCAAATATTTGATCGAGTCTTAGGACGAAAATCCTTTCAGGATTTCACAAACTAACTAATCGCTAACACCTCATCCTGCAGATCAATCAAATTATTTGACTGGTCAGTGAGTCTAAAATTAATTCTCGTTAACGAATTATTATGGCATCGCATATAGACAGGATTAACTGGGTTTTCAATAATTAAAAATCCTGGAGGAGCTGTTGGTGCAAACGAATAAAGAATATATCCCTGCTGAGCTTGATTTGATTGTTCTAGATTAATTTGATAGCTTCCTTGAATTGCATCACATACTAAATTGAGAGCAATCACCACTGAAATATTTACATTGTGCGGTGCAATATGCCTACCACCGCCATCTGGGTCATTATTATATTTGAGGAGGACAGTTGAATCTGGTTTTTGTAGCGCCTTGATAACATTTCTAACAGATTCTTTTAGTTCCTCAGCGTTATATCCGGAAAACTTGAAATTATGTAGATCGGCTTCTGTGATATTGTAACCGGTTAGGAATCGTTGTTTATTGTCGCTGTTGTCATTAATTATTGTTTGAATAATTCGTTCGTTGATATATTCCATATCAGATACAAGCTGATTTAATATTTCGACGTGTTTTTGCGATTTTGTTTGCCGTAGTTGTTCTAGTTGTGTTTTATGCAATTGTTTAATTTCATTAAAATAACCAGTGATGTCAGTTAGCGTAAATGAAATAGTAACAGTTAACTCATCTGTTCTTATAATGATAAAATCCCATTGCAATGTGTCTTTGTTGGTAAATATAAATCTATCGGCGATTTTTCCTTTTCTTATATCAGATAAATTATCTCGATAACTGGGATTGATTTCATGATATGATTGTATGTCTGTGGTTAAGTCGGTGGTGGATTTTTCCGGTGGTTTTTCAGGCCATCCTAACACTGTTCTTAACGAGCTGTTATAGATATCTACAATGTATCCCTCTGTGCTTATTTCGATCGACGACGAGAGCGTCGGTTCATGAAGTTTAATAGCTATTTTTGATTCTTTTCCAGTGATTGATTTTATTCTACGCTGAATTTCAGCATCGATTTGCTCAATTTGGTACGACCCGGTTGGTAATGAAACAGTTTCCCACGCTGGAGTGCCATCGGGTTTATTCTTATACGAGAACACCAGTGCGTTATTGGGTTGGTGACCGCCAAATGCAACCGATCTGATATTAGGCCAGCTATGATATACTCGTAATTTTGCCAGCGCGATCTCACGCACTGGAATCGGAGAAGGGAAGTTCACACTAAATTGCGGATTCGTTGATGTTATTGATATCATGCTTGTTCGTATCGGAGTGGTATTCTCCGCATTTCGTTGAAGCAGTTGCAATTCGTTGAATTGTAGTGACATTATTGTTAACGCTGTCTTCAATTTCCAATTTCAACATCGCGGAGTTATACAACTGGATCATCGCGGAAAATTCAACATCGGATATGAACGAATTATCTATTGACAGTGAGATCAACTCGGATAATTTCGAGTACGCGTCAAATACCACCCTGTACCGAGCTGTATAATCGGTGAGTTTTTTCTGAGAACACGATGATAACTTTTTAGTTATCGCGGTGGCGACTGCCGCAATTGTTGTTGCCGCGTAGATAGCAATTGGAACTGCAATCGGAGCCATCATGGTCACCGTCGACAAAATAACCCCAGCGCTGGTCATTACACCGGATACCGAGTACACGGTTACATCGATGACGGTACTTCTTGTGCGATATTTTTTTATTTTTTCACGATAGCGCTCAGAAAGTGATTTCAACGTTGTGGAAAATTCTTTTACGGTGTCGAATCGATATTGCGACGACGATGACAAAGTCGATGATGAAATCATTGTCGATGACAGAGTCATTGTTGTTGTTATTTTAAACCTGATAGTGTTTTCAATTATCCTATTATTGAAACGGTTTTAGGATCGGATGAGGGGATACTGGATACAAATTCTATTATCCAGGGTAGTGACTCCCTAATCACGGACTCGTCGGAATTATTTATAGTAATCGTAAACGGGATTGGTATATAGGGTGGAGGTGGTGGTATTTCATCGAGTATATATATCATCGTGTTAACACCGCGGATACCTGTGTTGCTGAATTCCAAATCAAATTTATGGCGATGTATTATTGTAAGTCGGTAGCAACCTGGTACATTAGTATATCTGTGGCCGACACGAAGATAATTTATTTTTCCTCGAACCCAATCAAGGGTCCCACTATCAACTGTGTATACAATGTTGTTAACGACGCTCGCGTTGTGTGGAATTTTTACCTTATTGATTGCCGCGCTAATCTCCGCGAGAGTCATGACTGCCACAAGTGGGGTTCCAAAAAACTTATTGACGACGTCGCTGGCGGGTTTTTGTATCCCTTCAAAGTCTGCTTTTAGTTTAAGAATATCATTATAAATTTCGAGATAGTTTACATGGACTTCGGTAGAAAGCATCCTCCTCCTATCCCTCTTGCTAAAAAAGAATGAAATCAGAAGGTCGTTGATTCTAAGCTGTGCTTGGTTTTTAATATGCTGGTCGATGTTAGAAAATGTTGTCGTGATATCTTGGAGGCTACTGCCCTCAAAGAACTTATTAACAATTTCGCTGGTGAGCTTTTGTTCGTCAAGCGCGCTTTTAACTTCAGCGAGAGTCATGCCTGTCAAAGATGTGGTTTCAGACATAGGTGTTCTCCCTAAAAATTTATCTACGATGGTATTAAGTGTTGCTTGTCTCACCATAAACATATTAATATCTTTGAGAGTTATCGTAGATGTAGCCGGGACACCAAAGAAACTATTAGCGATGTAGACATTGTGAGTATGCTTGCCGATAAACTCGCTAATTTCAGCGAGAGTCATGCCTGCCACAAGCGGGGTTCCAAAAAACTTAACAACGACGTCGTTAGTGGGTTTTTGTACCTTTTCAAGATTTTCTACTATTTTAGAAATATCCGTGTAAATATCGAGATAATTTACCTTTATTTCATTTTCATTCATCATCCTTCCCGCCTCCTTGTTAAAAAAGAATAGCGATAAAAAGTTTTTAATTTCAGCTAGAGTCATACCAACCAGAAGCGGGGTTCCAAAGAATTTATGTACGACATTTTCGCGAAAACTATTATAACCTCGTATATAATCATCCAGCTCACGGCCGTGGGTGGCAATCTTGTTGTCATGGGTGGTAATCATGCTGTCGTGGGCGGAAATCCTGTCGGTGATCGTAGATACAAGTTCGCCTGGTTTAAGTTGTCCATCGTTGGAATACAGCGCAATAGAGTTTTCAGCGGCGTCGTGCTGCCGTTTTAAAATGTCATCCAATGACACATCACTGCTTTTCAATTTACCCTGGCGATCTTGAAATACAACTATTTCGTTCGGGTCAACACTTACTAAATTTAACGTCTCAGCGATTTCATCTTTAATTTTTTTTTTTATATCACCCGTTGCAGTGTCATCGGCACCGGGTTTCTTCAGCGCTGACAGAGATCGTCCCCAAATATCAATCATTATTGTAAAGACTCTAGTATTTTCAATTTATTGATTCTCTAAAATTACCTTGTAATTTCCCACTGGTATATTCGTTTACAACAATATGAGGTGGTTTCCACGGAGATCCAAAGGATTTTAATGAAATCTCCGTGAGGACATTTAATACTTCACGGCCGCATATCGGTGGATCATTTAATTGTTGTGTTGGCAGCGTGGAATAAAAAATCGGAATTGAGCTATTTGATATATACCGCATAAACTCTTTTGGTGGGGCTAACCCATATGAATCGAAATAAACAATCCCACGTGGATCAATCGCGTATGCAACCCAGTGAGTTCCCGATCCGCTGCTGTTATCAAGATTGATGATACCGGTTTCAATGTTATTTGGTTTTCTTGGTAACTGATCTCTCATAAAAACCCCTCTGAAGTTTTTTATCGCTAGTTTTTTAGCAGCATCAATTAAATCAAAATTGGACATAGGAAGAATTGGGCTTTCAACTAATAAACCGTTCCTGGTAGTCTTAGACCCTTTCCGTGAACGGATCTGCCGCTGTACCATGAATATGGAGTCCCTGGTAGTCTTAGACCCTTTCCCTTTTTCTTATACCCGCTCCCAGCTGCCTTTTTCAATGCCATCCCTGCCGCGGTACCAACGGCTCCCAGCGCTGCCGCTTTCGCCACCGCTGGGGCAGCCGCTGCAATCAATTACTGGTATTGCGGCTAACAATGGAAATATACCACCTGATTTTATCATGTTGGCGACTGCAGCCTTCGAAAATTCAATTTGAACCCCTCGCTTATGTTTCATTGCATCATTGAAATGTTTTATTTGACGATCCGTTAATGATATTTTATGTGTACCGCCGGACATCTGCGTTGGTTTTAACGTTATTGTTGTTCCACATTCTTTAGCGGATTTTGATCGTAATTTTTTGACCTGACCATCGGTCAGCTTGACACTAACAACACTATATGGCATTTTATTGTAAAACACATTTATGCTTTCAAGTGATCTAATTGGAAACTCTTCAAGTTTCATTTACATGTTTTTGGAAAAATCCGAAGGATTTTCAATCATAGATTTTCCACTGGTGCATCAACAATTCTCATTCGTCCGCCAACCCCTTCAAGTAGCATTGATTTGTCGCTGAGAATGACAGCAACCACTCTATAATTAACACCACCAGGGGCTATTTTAGCCCTAAAATGTATGTCAACGACTGATTGTCTCATTAAATCAAGATGTTCCAGCGAAAAGTAATAAATCGGATACAATTTCTTAAAATCGAGTTGCGATATTTGCAAACCAGTATCAACGTTTTGATCACGACCCATATATGACAGCATCCGATGGTACACGCGCGCAATATGGTTTTGACCGTAATTAAGTTGTATATCCTCGGTTGGTTCTTGTTGTCCGTTTATTCTCAGCGAAACCTCACTTACTCACATTGATCAAATATCATATGGCTGCGTTGTTGATTACCAACTCGCTCATTATTCTGTAACGCTACAAATATATGACGCGGAGCTGAAACGCCTTGTTTTGATGCCAGGTGCCATGTAAATGTATGAGCAACATCATCCTGTTTGACATCAGTCGTTGTTGTTAGCCAACTTATCAATGATTTGCCACCTGTTTCCATAAATGAGAGTAGCCTCTGCTCTGTGGTAATTGATGGGGTCATTACTGGCATCCACAATACTAATTTAGTTATTTTAACTTTACCATCAGCGGCACCAGTACGCCAAATTGCATCGTTGTCATCACCCTTTCGCACTAACGCGATTGTGTGTTTGGCTCCATAGATGACTTTTCTGACATTTCTGCAGAATCCAAATATGTGATGGAGTGGAATCGCACATGAAAACTTTTTCTCTTGTCCTTCCAATGCTAATTTTCGTGTTGAAAAACCCTAGATTGAAATTACCATTAACACCTCCGAAACGCAGCTCCGGGTCTAGCTCGACGTTCTGGATTAGCTGCTTCTTGCTGATTAGCAACTGAAGTGTCTTGCGGTGTTAACACTTTAATGTATTGAAGGTGGTCAGCGTTATCAGTAGTATCTTTTGCAAACATCATAGATGGACCAGCTGATCTTGTATAATCATCAGAATATCTTGCTAGTCCGATTATTGCTGTTGCAACATCAACTTCACGGTCTATTGATTCAATTTCTTTTCCATCAATGAGATATCTTGCACTTTCAAATAACGCCATTATGCCATTATTAACAAAACCAACTCGGATATTTGGGTCATCTGCATATGGGGTATCAGCTGCAACATTTGTTACGAGTTTTCCCTCAATTTCAATAAATGCTTCACACGGCAAAAAGTATTTACTGGTATCTTGAACTTGAAGTTCAATTCGCGATCGTAGGTCGGGTTGTATTGCATGATAGGAATAGTATTGATAATCACGGACGGAATCGTCTTTGCGCACAGGGGCTTACATATCAAGCGCGGGATCAGCTGTTCGTTTAAACATTTATAACATTACTAGTGTTTTCAATTGTAATTATCGTCGTTGAAAATTCTTCGAATTTCTTTTTTGTTTCAAACCACTTCCTGCTATCGCGTTCATGATAGCGCTATCTGTTACCGGTAAAGCCGGAGTCGCCGAAGCAGCCAACGACGCTAGTTTTTCTTCCACTGCGCTATTTATTGCTTTGCTGATTTTTGCAGGCATCACTGTAGTTGATGGCAGCAAAATCGGAGATTTCGTTGGTTTCTTTCGCACCAATGATGCTATTTTATCCTTCGCAGCAGAAAATGCCTTTCCAGCAAGATTTCCAACGAAATCTCCGATTTTGCTGGTTCCTTTATCACGAATAATATCAATGGCTTTCATTGATAATTGTTTAGCTAACGGCGCCACCTTGGGAGCCATTCTTGTAAATAACCCCGCAATGATATTACCAAAACCATCTCCGTAATATGCTCTATAAACAGGCAATCGTGAGTTCACCACGTAGACGCTTACGGGTTTATCATGGTTGTAGTGTATAATCATCTTGTTATAAAACTAGTAGTTTTTCAATTAGTGATCAATCGCTTACATCCATAGAATTTTCATCATAACGTAGGGCGTCTCTGTGATTTTCAACTAATTCAGAAATGAATTATCGATATACATCAATACCCATAATACCGCCGGCAAATAATCGTCTACAGATATCAGCTGCTTCATTAATTATCTCGACGGAGTTGTTTCCGGCTCGCTTCCCCCCGATGAGAACCTCTAACCGTGATATATCCGAGAGAATATTACCAGGGCATGTCACGGTAGAGTCAAAGACTCCAGCGTTGAAATCCGAAGGATTTTTAATTGAATATCCCTTTCCGCTTGTTTTCTTAGAACCGGCTTCTGCTTTTATGTCTATTTGTTCCGGGATTGGATCCTCCGTATAACGTGGTGGTTGTGGACCGCCTTTAACCGCAGCTAGAAAGTCATTATAACCAGGGTGCTGCGACAACGGTTTGATTTCAACCCCCCCCCCCCCCGCGTTTCGCTAAATATATTTTTGATGCCCAAGTCTTTCTGTCTTTTATAAAATCTTTAAACTCGTCCTTTAATAAATTCTCTCTTATACCCTTTGGAAAATTGTTTCTAGCAAAATCAGCTAATTCGGAATCCGTATGGTTTTCTCTAATTTTATTTAATGCTGCGACTGTAAATATACCTTCAGGTGAATAGTCTCTTCCTGCAGCTGCATCTTGTTGTTCTTCTTCGCGTTCTTCAATTTCGCGCTGAGTTTTTATATCACTGGATAGCTGTTGTATCCCTGCGCGTGTTTGTCCGGTCTCTGCTGCTATCTTTTCAAGTACACCAAGAACAGGCACTTCTCGTCGCTTGCCTTCCTCAGGAATATCTCCAAATATTGCTCGTTCAGTTGCTGTTTTCACATCTTTGGTCGCACTTGTTATCGGAGTAAACAGTTGTTCACTTGACACAGAAAAGTCAGTCTGCGCTTGTTGTCGTTGTTGAAGTTTCTCGCGAAGTCTGTCTCGAACCGGTATAAACTTTTTAATTGCTGCTAGCCGCTCTCGGGCTAATTTAGTTGTAAGTGATTCACCTACCATATACTGTTTATGAACTGAATTTTCAAATGTGAAACTATCACAATTAAAAGCTGAGTTATTAAATAATGTACCAGCAAGCTAACGTATCCATCTCCGACAAGGTTAAACTGTACGACGCTATCCGCGAATGTTTCAGAAATAACATAGCTGGGGGTTTCAGAATTGTAATATCTGAGAACGGCAATGAACGATTTTTGTTAACGACGCGGCAACAACAACAACTACGTGAAAATGGAGGCATCGCGGTGATTACTTGCTACCACGACCAGATCATCCAGTACGCACATAACTGCATTGGCAAGTCCAAACTGATGAGTATTCTTTCAGGAGAAAATCCTATGTGAGTGTTAGAAAAAACGCAAAAAAAAAAATAATTATTTTTCAATAAAATTTACTGAAAAGCCTATCACTCACGTGGTTAAGATACGGGTTTTTCCTCGTTTAATATTTTTCTAAGATCACGAACCTTAGAACTAATTTCAGCTCGTTTTTGATACTCTTGGCCGAGCTTTTGACGTATTGCTTCAACGGTGCTAAATAGCGTTATGAATACATCAATATCGTTACCGTACAAACAAGCATTGATGGACTTTTGAATTCCTTTCACGAGCCTGTACATCTTGGGTAAAACATAACGACCCTTACTAGACTGATACTCGATGTCTTCATATTCCGAGGCAATCCTGTCACAGTCGAGATCTTCAGATAATACTACCCCGATATTTTTTAAATTTGAGATTTCGGCAATTATAACATTTACATCTTTGATATCCATATTTTAATAAAAATATAGATATAATACATTTTACCTCTAATTATTAAAAAAAATTGCAAAATAAATGGTATCAATTATGATAATTATGAGCGGTTATTCATTCATGAGTCCCTTATTCAGGCCTTTGTTAGGGTCTTTTCTTTTGGCTATCCATTCCGGATGCTCTTTTTTGTGACCCTAACACCGTTTCTATTAGCCGGTAACCCATTCTGTGCTACTTTATGGGGTTCCTCATGTGAATGTAGAGCTTTTTGCATCAATTTATACCATTTATTTTACACCCAATTACTTTGACAAACAAATAATCTCCGGCGAGGGGTCTAACTCAGCAAACACTGAATTAGATCTCTCAGAAGGTAAATGTTTGATTGGATGTTATTGTGGCGTGGGCGTGGTCAAACCAAACCAACATGGCAACCCATGAAATCAAATTCATGGTTGCATGAGTTGGAAAAAACACCAACCCACGCTACCGTGAATGCGATAGCATGAGTTACAATGTTGGTTTGGCTGAGGGGGTCCGCCCCATCCCCCAATTAATAGAAAAACATCTTTCGTTTCGCCATCAAATAATGTATCTGCTATGGGGACCGAACACGTAGTTGATAGGTCTATGTTTACAAGACAAACACGCTACCATTACACCACGGAACTTTCATACAGAATAGAGATTTTTTAATATATATATATCTTCTGATTATACTTAACAATAAGAGATTTTTAAAATAGACAATTTTACTGTATCAACAGAAATTTCATCGTATTTAGGAATAAATACTAAGTACACAAAACAAATAATAATTTAACTGTTGTTTAAAATATCATGTAAATATTACTGGGTCTTTTCAGTCACGCATACCTGCGTCAGTGACCGATCATATAGGGTGGGGAACAATTTATATATACTTAATTAAGGATGGTATAATTCCTTAAATTTTACTTATTAATGCTGTTTCACAACATTTAAATGAGAAATATTTTAAATGAAACACTAAACAAAATAATACAGCAGCGTCTTTTTTTTCCCTGTTCTAATTCTCTAGACAAAATGCCTTATCGATTAGATCACAAAGAGCTGTATACAGAGGAATTTTAACCACGCCTACCTACTTCAATGAATGGGGAAATACCGTTCCGGCTGAGCGAACATAGGTAATGCGTTAGATTATAAAGAACTTCTGTACTAAAAGAACGTGGTTTTACTGCTGGTCCACCCCACCCCCCACACACATGAGACATGTAGATAAATAAAAATACAACTGTTTAAATAAATGCAGTTTTAGCCAAAGCGACAATAAAACATTTTAGAATTATAAAAATACAACTCTAACGAAACTCATGTATTTCTCTATTACAGTCACGTGGGGGCGCGCCTAGTCAAGGTATCAGGTAATAGCAGACGACAAATTCCTTTGACGTCATAATACAAGGGAACTTAGTAGGTAGAGTGTGAATTGCGGCGGATTTATCCATAAAGGATTTATCTCCCTTGAATCGTTTCAGGTGTATACGAATTTTATTTTATGACCATTGTTCTTTGAAAGAGCTGTTTTAATTATATTTCCTGCAACAAATCGTACTGAAGTCCCACAAATATCAAAGTATCTACTGGCCGCATTTATTGATTGAAAGATTCTCTCCTCGCTGGTTTCTAAATCAAACGATTTCACACCCTTTGGGTGTTTTGCGTATTTACCGGTTCCACCTAATTTTGAATTCCGACTTTGTGAGACGGCTTGAAGATTCACAAGACAATTATCAGTCTTCACGCCATTTATGTGATCAATCACAAGGCCGTCTTCGATTAATCCGTTATGACATTCAAAAATAATCCTATGACAGAGATATGTTTTATTTCTAACACTAAACAGCAAATACCCCATATTATTCAGATATCCAACCGATTTTTTTAGTCTGCGGTGCCTGACAACACCATCACTGGAGGCTTCGTAATTAACGAGCACTGGATGAGGTCTGAAATCTTGGTTCATTTGTATAATAATACTATTTGTCTAATTTATATCTGTTTTAATTATAAATCTCTGGATATAATCTTGAGGGGTTTTAATGACTTTGTCATTGAATGAGTCATTGATTCGTTTGTCATAATAGCGTTTTAGTTCCCTGTATCGTTTTCCGCCGCAACTCAGGCATAATTGTGATTTTCCCCTGACACCCACCCCACATTGGAGGCATGGGAGAGGACCGAAGGAACCGTTGCGAACGCTTTGTAAATGATGCCCACAGAATTCGCTTCTGCATGATTTATTACACGGGGTTGTTGATCCAATCATAAGCCACTTGCAGTGATTCATTATACTATATTTTTCTATTTAAATACTTGTTTTAATTATAACATGGAGGAGTTCAAAAGATTATCGAAAATTAAGCCTTGGAAAAATGCTAAATTCAATCTTGATAAGGAGTTCCAAAGATTATGGAAAATTAAGCCTTGGAGAAATACTAAATTCAATCTTGATAAAACCCTCAAAGATGTACCAAAACGGGCAATAACGGAGAGAGCCCTGATAAATAAAATTCGTGACTGTATTAATGAATTCAAGCACGACGGTGCATCTCATAGCTGGTCAACATTTCGAATTGACGGTGATGACAAAGTCATTATTGATGCCACCATGAACGACAGTAACGCAGCGTTGATGTTATCGCAACTTGGCAACAAAAAGTATTTCTTCAGAGTGAAATTCATTATCCGTGTAGAATCAGGCGATTGGATTATACGAGACAAATTTGAACCGATTCTCAAAGACAAGAAAACAGTCGTTGTTAGCCGTGATTCTAAGCCGGGTCTGTTAACTGGAATTGACAAACCATACTATGAACGAGCATACCCTGAAACAGCAGTTGTTTATGGGATATATCCGTTAAATGAAAACCCCGATATAAGAAAACTTAAACCAATGAAACATTCGTCACCGGCGACTTCGTCAGTGGCCTTGCCACTCAATTGTGTAGCAGCACGAATAACAGAACACTTCGCAAATGCGTTGCGTGGAAATAAATTGACCGATCTAAGACGCAAAAAAATAAATGACTGGAAATTAACAGTTAGGAAGAACGGGGCAACTATTAGCGATATAGCTAAATTAGAAACGTCGCTGAGATTTCCAATAACCGTTATGACGATAACCGAAGAAGTTTTATACGAATCAAAATATAACAAAAATGGAGCCCCAATTAAAATTATTGATCATAACGAACATGCATGGACGTCCGCGGTCACAATATTTCCAAGAAACAGAACAATAAAGTATATTCCCACGGAATTCTTGGGAGAAGATTTCTCCAGGGATGGTTTTCTTGTTGAAAAGAAACTATTCGATGCTATTGCGCATTTGAGTAAAAACGACCCCGTGTCGGTGTGGTTACTTCGCAGCACTGAAAACGACATGGATACGTTTGATCAGTTTGTAAGACCAAACGGTGAATTATACCGCACTGAAGCATTTCACAATAAAATGAAAAAAATAACTAGTAAATTTTTAACGGCGTGTGGTGAAGCCAACAACAATGGCAAAGGCAACAACAGTGGCGAAGCCACCGATGAAATTATCAACGATGAACAATTATTGACAAACTGTTTTACAATCCCGTCGGTTGCAGCTCATTTTGCTAGAATCAAAAACGCATGGAAACCAACATGCGTAGAATTCTTGCCAGACATTGAGACTAGTTGTTTAGAATTTAATCATGGCGGTTTATGGAATAACAAATACGACAATGATAATATCATTTCAGTTGATATGGTGGCTTGTTATCCAGCGAGTTTTCTTGGATATGGAGAGTGTACTGAGCATTTTAAACGATTTGGACACCCCGTACATGAAATGACTCGTGTTGCAATTAATGGACCCCTGCCTGATTTTGATTTAACTGGATTCGCTCGTGTAGTATCATTTGAATTCGCAGCAGGACTTCATCGCTGTTGTTATATTTGGATTGGTAGACACATGTCTGAAAAGAAGTGGCTGCCAATAGCGTTATTACGATTCATGATTGATACAAAAATGTTAATTTCGCTGACAGTCAGTGAAGCAATTATATCATATCGGAAACAAATCAATGTCTGGTTACCAACACCGGAACGTCTTGATAGTATAATTGATGAATTCAGAAAACATATTGATGCCAGCGAAGAATATATCATTGAGTGGTCCAAACGGATATTTAATCAACGAAACAACGAAGCAAAAGATCTCGGTAGAAGAATAATTGGAAAATTCACTCAGGGAGGAAAAAAATGTGACTACAAAAGATATTCTTCACGGTTGATTATAGATAACACCAAATATGACTTTGTAATCGCGGATGCAGTATCCAAAAACATATATGTGGATCGTAAAGATGCCTTTTTGTCCGATGGAACAAAATTGGGTACAGTTGTTACTTATTGCGACGGTTACAGATCCCTGTATACACATTTGAGGTCGTTGATGCTGGGTTATGCTTGTATTAATTTATTTTCAATGATAAATAGATTTCCTGAAACTGCGGTTAGAGTTGCCATTGATTCATTTTACATTGACAGCAAGTACAGTTGCGCAGTTGCTGAATTCACTAATTCGGATGAAAGTTGGGGATCATGGAGAATTAAAAAAGAAATGCCGCGTGATTATTCCGAATCAGCAGACGTTGAAAGTAAAAGTAATTACTTACGCGGTGATAATTTATCAGAGTGTTCTAATGCACCATCGATATCAGATCCAATTTGTAGATATAAAACAGTTTATTTAAACGGCTGTGGTGGGTCAGGAAAAACGACTCGTGCGATTGAGTTATTTCGTGGGAAAAATCCTACGGATTTCACAAACATGATTGTGCTAACACCGACACACAGACTTGCCAGAGAGATGAAACAACGAGGCGTTTCCGCTTGTACTTATCACAGCTTTTTTCGATACAAGGGCGATGAATGGACTCCTGAACGAATGGGGGATAAATTCATCCCTGCGGTTATTATTTGGGATGAGATATGTACGGTTTCAGTAGATGTATTAAAAATGTTTCTAGATTGGTTGCTGCAAAAGAATACAGCGGTGATAATGTGCGGCGATCATGGCCAACCACCACCCTTTGTCGGCGCGGGTCCACATGATTGGTTAAAAGGATTTGTCGACTATTATGAAGAAATCGATACTGACTATAGAGCACTTGATGAACAATTACGTGAGGTCAAGAAATTAATTAGATTACAACCGGATAGAATCCAATGTGAAATAATCAGAGAAATAATTTCTGAAACTCCCATGGAGGAATTTTGGGAAGCATGGAGACCAAACGATTTTGTAGTGGCGAGTAGAAAGATAGTCAGAGATACAATTCAGCGGCAATTATTTGAGCTACACAAACAAAAATATCCGATGTTACAGGTTCCATTGTGTTACAGACCAGCTGACACCCGCAAGCAAAACATCGAGGTGGAAATACCCGGCGGAGGCAAACAAATACTTGTGCTAAATGATATTGTATGCGTTGATATACAATTTGTTGAACGCGCATTGAACGCTAAATCATCGCCATGGACACTGGGTTATGTAACGACGATACATTCCTCGCAGGGATTAACCATCACGGATACAATTGTTTGGATAGTTGATAATCGCATCGAATGGTCGAATTTAGTCTATCTTGCAGTATCCAGAGTACGGCGAATAAATCAGCTTCGAAGAATTGTTGTCATGACAGAGTCAGGTGACGATAATGACACCACAATGGATGATATTGATGTTAGCATCATTAATAAAAAACTATCTGGTTACAAACAACAAGACAAAAAAAAACGAGAATTTGACATTGATGCTGACTTAATAATCGCGTTGAAGCAACAACAGAATAATCACTGCACGAGTTGCAATTGTATAATGCGTTGGCGTTATTTGGATAAAGATCCTCGCCAATTTACCGTAGACAGAAAAAATAACAGTCTCGGTCATGTCAGAAACAATGTGATGTTGACTTGTCTTGAGTGTAATAAACGCCGGGGTGCTAGTTAAGACCATGCGGTGGTAATTGAGTATCGTCAGGAATCACTTGTAATTGTTCACGTGTAAAAACCCGCTGAGGGGCAGTTGAATCCAATTTATAGATTGGAGGTCTACCAGTTGATCGTGTTATAGTAGATATGCTATGCGTAGTGACACTCCAAATAGGATCAGTAGCCCTTTTTCTGCCACCTTCGAGTTCTCCTGGTTCATATAAATATCTCACGGTGACATTGCTGAGAATTGGCTGAGAAACGCTATCCCACTGTGGTTGTGGTATATACTTTTTCTTTATTACGTTGTTAGGTTTCATATTGATTGCTCTGGTAATCTCGTTATTTAGCGCGTTAATCACAGCTGGTAATCTCTTAACCCATTCACGGGATCGCTTTTCTTGGATGAATTCTTTTGCGTATTGATATCCAAATAACCGTTCAGCAAGAGTCCGATTAAATCGTTCTACAATTGCCTGATCGCGATGTAGCGCAGTATGCCCTCGTCTGATGGTGACATTGTGATGTTTCATCGCTGATAAAACAGCGCCTTGAAATTCCTTGCCAGGATCAACTTGTAACAGATTTGGCCAGCGTAGTGGGCCTCGTCGATAAATCTTTTCAAAGGCAGAAGCAACTTCAGGTGATGATTTTGTTTTTAGCAGTTCTGCTTGTTTGTATCGACTCGCAACGTCAACTACGGTTAGCGCGTATTTGTAACCGTTGTCATGTGGTAAAAACAATAAATCAGCTTGATGAACTTCATTGGGTCCGGTAACATCAAAATGCGAGAAATTGATTTGTTTAGGACGCGGTAGATAAATTTGCCATATAGCCTGTTTGGATAACCAATTAGCCGCAGTGTCCTTTTTCACTTTTGCGGCGTTGCCGAGTTTATTGATTGCAGCGTTACCCCTCCAGTATCCTTTTGGAGAATAATAAATAGATTCCATATTATTAATTACCAGCGCCCATCATCAATTTGCCTTTCATAGCTGATTTTACCAACCACGAAGCCAATTTTTCTTTGAACGAAACACTAGTGTTTTCGGGAATAGCATTTAACGCATGAATTAATTTCACATCCGCGAGATGCCTGTGTTGCAAATTGCTGCTTTTATATGCAACATCATGAGCATGACACGCCTTATCAATAGCGTTTATCGGATACTCGCCGGGTCGGGGCAGATTTTGATCATCAAGTCTGATATCTAATCGTGTTCCGGGGCCACAGTAGCTATATCCTGGAAGGTGCTTTTCTCCGGGGTACTTTGCCCATGGGGTTCCAGGGAGTTTTGCCAATTTGGCTGCGATGTCACCTCCTCGTTTTTTTTAAAAACATCTCCGAATTGTAAAATCTTTGATTTTGTAGAAATAAATCTAAACTTTTTATACCACATGTTGCACATCTACCAGTAAGCGCTGATCGGTTATTTTTAGTTGTAATCGTCGTCACATCATTTGTGCTAGTACGCGTTTTACACTTCACACAATATAGATCCATAATTTATGTATAGAGATATGAACATAATTGATTTTTCAGCGACTAAAACAAGAGAACCAGTTAAGCATCATGCAGCGCTACCAAACTCTATCCGCGCAATTATAATCGGGCCATCTGGATCTGGCAAGACGCAATTGTTACTCAATTTAATAATGAGATGGATGAAGTGGGATAAGTTGTATTTAGTTGCTCCTAGCGTAGATGATCAACGATGCTATGAAGTGTTAAAGGATTTTAACGAGAATGCATCAGAAATTAAGGGTGAGAACGCCATTGATTTTATCACAGATATTGACGAGGCACCATCCGTGGATGACCTTGATGGAAGCATTAACAATTTAGTCGTATACGACGATGTGATGTTAGACAATCAAAAAAACCCAGCTAGAATATTTTCCCGAGGGCGCCACAAAAACACTGACGTGATATATGTCACTCAACGCTACACTCAGATTCCAGATACTATTTGGTAGAAGCCTCAGATTTCCGAATCGACGCTCGGAAAGTTTGTAGGATTCACCCCCTCTGCTGCTATTATAATAGTAAGAAGTGCTTTTCGACCTGCTATCACGTATAAAATATGCACAATTCACTGTATGGATATGGTAAATTAATTACACAAGGCACACTAAATTGAAAACGTTTGATCACAAGACTGCAGTTATGCAAGGATAAAGACTTTTATTGTGAAAACCCCACCCTCCTCGTTTGCTAGAAAAACACCCACCCACAAATGGAAAACTAATGTACTGTGAAGGGTAAAAATTACAGATTAAATCATCATGATAGTATGTTGCAGATGAGAGCTATAAAGTTTATAAAACTATTGGGGTAAAATCCTACGTCTTAGAAGAATATAGTACAGTAACTAATCTAACTTTTCGCTCGCTGAACTACAAGGCAAGGCAAGGCAAGGCTTTCTTCTTCATGTGAAATGACATGAACCACCTGACATTGTGCTAAAACATTATTGATGAAATTGAACACAGCACAACTTACAGACCTACCACCTTGAGTGGACTGAAAATCAGAATGCCAAAAGAAAAAGAATAAATATTTGCAGGGAGAAAAACACCCCAGGATCAGTGTATTTACAAACACTTCACAGATGTATTTACAAAAACTGTACAAGGGAAATCACAGCGCCACTTCTATTTAATTCAATTAACACACTAAATATCCAAATAAAAGAAACAAATGGAAAAGTGATTGATTTTCATGGTATGAATGACCATTGTGTATTTCTCGTGAAATGTCTGCATCACTTTTGCTCTTTTGAAAAAAGTGCTGCCGTTGTGAATCTAATTTTTTCTTTTTTTTCATTTTCAAAAATCTATATTTGGGGTTATAAAACACTGGAACTTTCAGATTTTCAAACAAACCTCTGGAATGTTTCCATATAAATCGGGATAAGTTGCAGGTCTGGAACTTGCCATCTTCGCTAGCCAAGGTTCCAATATGATAATCATATCTGCAACGAACAAATGTACACCACTTTAACTGCCTTCTTTCCAATAAACCTTCCGGAACTGTTTGCAAAGTTCTTCAGTGACAAGGTACAAACCATTAGAGATAAGCTTGACAACACAATTTCAATTGACTCATCGTCACCATATAGTTGCGATACTGAATTACAGCGCCAACCATTAGATGCATTTAAACCTGTCTTTATGGATTTAGTAGACATTCGTGATGAAGAGTGCACCAAAGTCATGTGAACTTGATCCAATTCCAACATCACTGCTGCCTTTGTGCTTAGATCCAATATTGCATTTATTAACTGATGTTATTAATACCTCTCTCTCATCCGAGGAATTCCCATAATTTTTCAAAACTGCCATTGTAAAGCATTGCAGAAGAAACCAACACTTGACCAGAATGATTTAACGAACTACCATCCAGTTTCTAATCTCCTGTTAATATAAAAAAATCTTAGAAATAGCTGTTTTAACCCAACTTGTATCTGAATTCAAAGGTCTTTTTAGCAATGTACAGTCTGCATATCACCCTTGCCACATTACTGAAACTACTTTTCTGAAAGTAGTTAATGACATTCTCTCTGATTTGTCTGCAGCATTTGACACGATAGACCATGATATATTACTTCACCGTCTCCAGCATGTATAGGCATTCCCAATACAACCTTACTGTGGCTCAAATCCTACAAGTCAACAGGACACAAATTGTATCTGCAAATGTTCCACTGGGTTGTTCTTGGACCTGGTCTCTTCAAACACTCAGCCAATCTCAAGTGTCATAATCATTCAGTGTTTCACCAACTGTATGCTGATGACACCCAAGTATACAAATCTAGCCACGCAACAGAAGTTGATGCTACCATCCATGGAGTAGAGAGGTGCATTTCTGATGTGAAATCATGGATGACATGTAACAAATTGCAGATGATTGATGATAAAAGTGATGCCATTATTATCAAAACAAAAAGACTTTCTCATTCACATCCTTTACCTCAAACAATAAATATCAGCAACACCAACATTAAATTCACACAGTCAGTATGAAACCTAGGTGTTACTCTGGACAATACTCTCACATTGCAGAAACATGTCATGAACATATGCAAGGCTGCATATCTTGAGCTGAGACAAATCAGCTCCATTCACAAATATCTTTCAGTTGATGCCACTAAAACACTTGTGTATTCATTGTAACTCAATTCTGGCTAGTTCATCTCAATATCTACTCCAGAAACTTCGAAACAGCTGCTCGGATCATCCTTAGAGTGCCACGCACAATCAGATCACAAATCCCCACTGCTCTATACCCTCCACTGGCTATCTATCCAATCTAGAATCAAACACATAATTTGTTCTATGTGCTATCTTTCACTGATGGAGTTAAGTCCAACATACCGGAAAGAACCACCGACCCACGAGAAGATTTTGGCCAACCTTTCTCACATACCCACATTGGCTGAGCCTGAGTCTGGAATCCATGTAGACAGAGGTGAGATGGCAGGGATCTGTGATTTGAGCACTTTAGACCATTCAGCCATTCAGGGCCTGTCATATCATTATAGATGCAAAAAAACGCTTAAAGCTTCTAAAGATTAGGCACAATACTAAGTCCTCATTATTACTGTTATTTTTATTACATCTTGGTGTATTGAGCAGAGATTTCAGTGCTTCGGATCTGTCATTTTAACTGGATGCAGCAGCGAGACACATCAACCAATCAAATTTAAGTGGTTAATATTTGAACACTGTTCCAAAATGATTGAGACAAAGGAAACACAGTTTGAATGGACTGATAAATAGTCTAGTGATGGCCTGTGTTTGTACAAATACTTTTCATTCAAATACACATTGCTTCCCTCTAGTGTGTAGTCATATTTTTGATGTCAAACTTACAAAATATCCTTTTTAAGTCTATTGCCTCCAATATTTTCAGCCTATGTACAATGCACCACTGTTATGGGTTAGTTGCCTTTACAGACTAAGAGAGGCAACTCATGAAATCCAATTGATGTTCCTAGGACTAAGTGTTAAAATTATCTGTTTGACATGCCAAATAGTAGATAGGGTAATGATATTGGTTAGCAATGATAGGAATTTTTTGGTTCTTACAACTGTATGGACCTTATTTCATTACTCTGTCAGGGTATTTTTCACCCCAGAAAAGTACTTGCCGTGCAAGAACAACAGATAGGCTATATAGCCAATATTAAAAAAAATGTTTTACATATGCTGAAAATAGAACTGTTATAACAATTTTTAATTAAATTTTAAATTAAAGATAATGTGTACTTTTGTTTACAGTAGTTTGCAAAAATCAATAATCTTTCTTCTTATGCACACACATTGATGAAGGTACATGTTTATAGATGAGAACATTTTAAGGCAGGCACCATTTTTCTTCTCTGTCTGTGACATGTCCATTGACCTTTTGACCCCAAATTGCTTGGATCCTATCAAGCACAGGTCTGATATGAAGAGCTAACATTATTGTGTGCAAGAAACTATTTTTGATTTTTTTAGTGACCATGACCTTTTACTACCTTACCATAAAATAGACTTCTTTATCCCAATGGCAAACCATTGGCAACGTATGGTCTCTGTCATTGATGAAAAACAAAGGCTATTTTTTAAATTTTCATTTACAGTACAAACCACTTTCTTCTGATTGCATTATGACAAACAATATCTGTGCTTGTGTTATCATACTCCAAACCAAAACATTCAGTCAGTCACCTTCACATTGGGACCCCTAAATCAACAGATTTCTCCTTTATCCCAAGTAATCAACAAAATTTGGTCGAGCTATATAACGCATAACTGTTTTTGTGAAGAAATCAGTTTTTTTTTCAGTCACACTGACCTTTACCTTTCACCATTTGTGGCCAAAATCAACAGGGTTCTTCCCTACCCAAAGTGCAAGCCATCTACAAACTTTGATAACTGTATATGATGTAAAACACAAGTTATTGTGCCAAAACAAAATTGGTAACTTACAGAGCATCAAACAATACATTATATTGCAGGTATGCCTACATTGTTCTACTTATAATTTCATGAAAACTGAAATGACAGCCTACCACACATTTCCTGGAAGACATAAAATAGAGAAGGTTGCTGTGGAGGGTAAGAAGTTTGATTGGGGTTGCTGAGGACAGTAAGTTTTTTGGTTTGGGGTTGCTGAGGAGGGTAAGAGGTTAGGTTGGGGTTGCTGAGGAGGGTAAGAGGTTTAATTGAACACCACCTCGAGGCATCTTATATAATGTTCTAAGCAAAATATTGTCAGAAGATACAAATATACAGAATATAAGTGAATATGGATCCTTCAAGTAAAATACTAGGTAGCTTGCATTTCAGGTAAGAGAAATGTCTATTGATAAGATCATTATGTTAAAGAATTGAAATGTTGCAGTAATTCTAATTTGAAGCAGTTGAGTTTCTTACTCACTAATGAAAGCTGGGTATTGTCACCTATTCCCTCATTTAAATGAAGACAAAAATAGGACAAAAATAGTGATCTTTTTTCTGTATAAATACAAAACTTAATCAATCCTGTAGTGTCCAAGTCTAGGTCTTTCACAGCTTGTTGAAGGATTTTGTGTTTAAAATAAAAACTGGCATATTTATTTGTTGTTCAATCATGGTAAAGTATTTCTTCACATTTCAGGTCATAATTAGGAGACATTATCTTCGAAGTCCTATACCTGGTTCAGAAATAATAAGCAAATGAAAAGTTGTAACCCAAACTTCAACATAAATTTTGTACAACTGATCTCAACCTCTTGGTCTTATGACCAAGAAAGAAGAGAAATCTATAATCAGTTTTAAGAAATATTAGCAATTGAATAAACTTTAAAGAAAAGTTTAAACTGCTGATGTTGTCAACTTTGATGCCATAGGAACAGTGAATGTGAAGTATCCTTTACCATTAATAAAAAAAATTGTCTCACTTGTCGGAAGTTGATACACTCGTAAAGAATGTATTAATATGTCAGTACATGCTGGCATGATATGCATTCCGGTCAATATTCATCCTTCAGGAGGTACAAGGCAGGTATGTGTGTCCTATATACAATCAGGACAAAACATCTATGCAATTTTTTCTGTATGAGGGATGTCACTCTACAATGGTTTGTTTGATGTTTTTGGAGTTTTCCTTCCATTTATGTTATCACATACAAAAAACATGATGCTTTATATAATATTAAAAATCAGAATCTTCCATTTGGAAATGGGTGACTGCAAGGCATCTTTGCCTTATTAGCCCTTCATTAACTTATCCTTTTACCAATGTGATTATAATGCCAACTGTACACAATAGTTTCTCCAGATTATGAGTAAATCAATTTCTACTAGATTTCGGAAATAAAAAGATTGTTCACTTTAAAGTTTTGCAGTGTGGAATATGATTTAGTTAAATATGAGTATGACCATAAATTCTGCAGTAAAAAGAGACTTTATCTAATGGAAGGCTTGAGATGGCACCACAAGGTGGTGCAATGGAAGTTCTAACATTTTCTCCATCTTCTGATCTATCTATACAAAGTATGTACACATGACATTTCTTTTAAAAATGAGAGGAATTATTGAGGAATTTTGAACTGGCCAATATCAAATATTTTGTTTATTTTATAACCAAGGTGGTGTTTTGGGAAATATGGAATTTTGTAGTTGAAAACTGACTTTTGCTCCTACTAGGTGAAGAAAAATTATATATGACAAGTGTGGAATTGAGCGTACTTTGGACTAAAGACAACATCACACGTGGGATTAACAGGCTAGAAAATAGTTTGGTAGTATACTGAAGAGTCATTTTGATTCATCTGAAAAAAAGTCATATGTACATTTGCCTAAATAAAGAATCAGTATCATTCATTGAGATAGTCATGTACATCTGCCTAAACAAAGAGCCTTTTTATTCATTGCAATAAAGCAGGGTTCATACTCAACTATGACTGATAAATTCAAAGACTTTTCCCAAACTTTCAAAGACCACAAACAGAGATTTCCAAGACCTATTTTTGCTAACATTGTGTATACAGGTTATAAGAGAAAACAACGAATGCCAAATACCACAATATTTTTTACTGATTAAAGTCAAACTATACTTAATTGCCTAAAATTGCATTATAATGATCTAGAAAATAGGTTAACATTTGTTGTTTTTTTCTCCAGAAATATGTAACATACGTGTCAGATTTAATACAACATAAATTGTTCACTTAAAAGACATCAGCACTGCTTTAAATGCATTATTTTATTTGCTTTTTTTTCTCTTCAATCATTTTGGAAAGAGATGCCACCACTGTCATCTTTTCCTCTGCTCTTCTCCTAAGAGCATTTGACTCTGTGACAAGCACAACGAGTCCTTTTAATTCTGCCTCTTCTGCTTTCTGTACAGAGGAAGCATGTAGGCTGGCAATGTCAGCGTCAAGACGCAGCTTTTTGGCTTTAAGTTCTTCCACTTCATCCAAGGCCAACTCCCGTTTCTTTCCTTTTGGGTTTTTCTTCTCATCCTTCTCCTCTGCTTTCTTCTTATCCAGATAGGCATGGTACTTATGTCTTGCAGAGGAGGCATATGTCATCATTTCATTGCTAATGATGATTTCCAAAGGTCCACCAGCTTTTCTCATCGTGTCAATGATTAACCTTTGAGCTCTGAGGCTTTCTCTGCTGAGGTTCTCAACAGATACCTGTTTGTTGATAGAAAATCCTCTCTCTTGCCTGCCCATGTGATAACAACAACATTTTCTGGAGAACATTCCAAAGTTCAACATATTCATTTCTTTTGGAAAGGACAGAATAAAACACTTCATCAAGTCTGTCATCTGTTCTACTGAAGCATTTCAATGGATGATTGTCTGATTGGATAACTTCATCCACTAATTTTCCGTACTGAGTTAATATTAAATCACATCGGGACTCTACTTCTCTTCCTGCCTCGCACATAATTTTTAGGACCCTACGAAGTTTTGTTTCTCCCTTTTCCTTGTCTGATCCTGATTGCATAAGTCCAGGGTCAGCCCAGGACATGTTTTTCCCCATTTGTAATAAACATCTTTAAATTTAGTAATATTTCACGCACTTCAAAGTACTGGACAAAACAGGTTCTATATATAGCAACCTGTTTGTTTCGTTGAGGCTTTTTTTTATAATTTTTTTTTTTATTTTTTTTTTTTACTCGCAATTCAAGAACAAGAACTCTTGTTTAACTCTAATATAGTGTACGCATGCGCACTTTGAAACTGTTTATCCGTGAATTTAATTTATTACAATTGATGTTTTTGTATTAAATCAAGGAATATTGTTATGTAGAACAAATTTTTCGAAAATGATTTTTGTTCCTCAAACGTGTTAAATAAACCGACGGTAGAAGTAAATTTAAACAGGCCCTCTTTTGCTATATCTCCCAAATCATCAAACTAAACGATCTTATTTTATACCCGACGAGTAATGAATTACCATTATTTTTCCAAAAACTACCAATTGCTTATACTTCTGCATCTTTGTTCCACTAAATGAACATGTAGTTACTAATTTGCAACCTACCTTTGGCATGACTTGTAAGGGCTCCTTCTCCCATTGAAGCCAAGTTGATCGTCTTTTTACACAGCGTACAAAACGCCTTTCGTTTGCATAACTTATTCTTTTGCAGCCATTCCTTGTACTTCTCTTGTTCAAGCCAGATATCGTTGAAAGAGCAAAGACCTGGCATTTTTAAACACTGAACTTGCAGACGATGTAAATCGAATGAAGAAATTTTGAATTCTCGAGCGTATAACTTTCGCGAACTTTCTACGTAGAATTAGTGTAATTAACATTTTGATTGGCTAAAACTGATGGACTCGTCCAGTCAAATTTCTATTCGTCAAACGAAAGAAGCCAGGAAAACCAGCTGCATCCGAAGCTAACGACCTTGGGCAATTTTATTGGTGACTTCCTTTGATGAAGTGTGTAGCGGCACCGTATTGCTTTGATGAAGAGTGCATGTGTGATTGAAGTCGCCGCCGCGGCATACTTTGGATGGCCAAACAAAACAAAGCCTCTTTTGTTATTGCGGCGGCAATAAACTGAACGGGTCATAAAAAGAAAGAAACCAGGATAACTAGATTACATCTGAATCTAACAACCTCGGATAATTTTATTTGTGATTCTGGAAAGAAATTATTTTTTTTTTGGGGGGGGGGGGTTATTTCAATTTTCAAAGACTTTCAAAGACCTCAGGGTAATATGCTCGATTTTCCCAAACTTTCAAGGCCTTGAAAACGCTACCTCATTTTTCCCAAACTTTCAAAGACCTTCAAAGACCGTACGAACCCTGTAAAGTCATGTACATTTTTGTCTAAACAAAGAATCAGTTTCATTCATCTGAAATAAAGTCATATGTACATTTGCCTAAACAAAGAATCAGTTTCATTCATCTGAAATAAAGTCATGTGTACATTTGCCTAAACAAAGAATTAGTTTCATTCATCTGAAATAAAGTCATGTATATTTTTGCCTAAACAATGAATCAGTTTCATTTATTGAGATAAAGTCATGCACATTTGCCTAAACAAAGAATCAGTTTCATTCATCTGAAATAAAGTCATATGTACATTTGCCTAAACAAAGAATCAGTTTCATTCATCTGAAATAAAGTCATGTGTACATTTGCCTAAACAAAGAATTAGTTTCATTCATCTAAAATAAAGTCATGTATATTTTTGCCTAAACAATGAATCAGTTTCATTTATTCAGATAAAGTCATGCACATTTGCCTAAACAAAGAATCAGTTTCATTCATCTGAAATAAAGTCATATGTACATTTGCCTAAACAAAGAATCAGTTTCATTCATCTGAAATAAAGTCATGTGTACATTTGCCTAAACAAAGAATTAGTTTCATTCATCTGAAATAAAGTCATGTATATTTTTGCCTAAACAATGAATCCGTTTCATTCATCTGAAATAAAGTCATGTACATTTGACTCAACAAAGAGTTTCATTTGTCTATGATAAAGTCATGTACAGTTGCCTCAACAAAGAGGTTTCTACTGGGGAAGTTCCCAAAGTCTAAGTACCTGTGTTCTTTTATCAAACATCTGCAGGTTTGATTTACATCTGATCTGTCCTAAATTGAGTCACAGTCAACTTTTGATCTTATTAAAGACCTATAATAACAAAAATACTTTCTGATCTGCTCTGCAATATATTTTTCTGGTATTGTATCCCCAGCAACATCCTGGAATATGTTCATAAATAAAGATATCATATCCAGTATGTTGGTCATATGATCGCAGTCAAACCTGATTCACAGGGAGGCAAAAACATTTCTCAGTCTTTTTTTTGCTGTTGTTGTTGTTGTTTAGTTTCTATCTCTGTCCTAACCCGTTAAGTTTGGGAGCATTACCACAAAAGTATAAAGAAAATTGTTAGCTTCCACATAGGCAATCATCAACTAAGAGAAGTCAGGTAAAAGAGAAGGATCACAGATGATTAAATATGATGATTGCGATGCTATTGCAGGATGCAGGTATTCACATGACGTATTATTAAAAAAACAAATACTGTACATATATTCAGAAAAAGTTTACCATATTCGGCCCTCTCTCACCGATATCTTTGCAGCCTTAAAGCGTAAAGTGGTCTTTTAATGTAAGGTAATGGAAATGGCATTGGCAATTGTTCAGAATTGATGGGCAATATCAGGCTGTCTGACTGGACAGTTATTAAGCAGTGAGCAGTATATGGACACATCAATAAATATAGTCTGTAATGTAGTACTGAGTATAATTTGAATGTGAAGTTTTGTTTTTCAAAAATGGACACTTCTCCAGTCTTATTGGTATTTCTTAAAAAGGTGACTTGAGTTATGAAATATTTTAGATGAACTATATCATTTTCTTTTAAATAAAGTCTCATGGCAAATAGGTACCGGTACTGGTGTTACAACCTCTGGTCATCAACAAAAGTACCTAACTACAAAAATGGCAAGATGTTATCATGATAACAAATAATACTTCCACAGTTTATTGCAAAACACAATAACACAATAATAACAACAGCTCTTTTCTTTCAAAAAAGAAAACAAGAGACCCAAGCAGGTCTGATATCACTCACCAATTAGTTAACATATGTATACTTATGAATGCAAATTGACATACATATTGAACTATAATGGAAAACTGAAAATTTGGAGCACATAATTGCTACATTGGCTATTAATGCTGGTATAAATTATCTTGTAAAGTTTCTGTCTCTGTCTACATTTTATGAAAATTTACTTTAAACTGGCATCATATTGCAATTATTGTGTTGAGAATGGTTCAACATACTATATACCTAATCTTTCCCAGATCATATTTATCACTTCCTGGCATAAAAAGAAGGCATTTATACAAGGAGTATTGTCCCTTGGACTGTTCACACCAGGGGACTTGATCCAACTCATAACTTAGAAGCTGTTCATAAACCCATTCATTTATCAGCTTGGATAGGCTACCACTATCTTAGGATTTTTTGTAGTCGATTTAATTGGCTCTAGCTAATCCAATCTGGAAGAGTTACAAAGGGAAAATATATTGGGGTATTATATTTTTTTATTTTATTCACGTAAACCTATCCTCAAACCAAAAATAAATTTCAAATAATTGTAATTAATGCCACTGAATACATGAAATGCCTTTAATAAATAATACATATAATATAAAAACAGATGCTAAAATGCCTTAGTGTGGCAATGACAGCAAATGTCAAACTCCATTTAAAAGTTTTTACATGAAATGTTTTTAAAGCCAGGTTTTTTTCTTGCACATAATCAAAACTGTAAAGAAATTTTCTAATGCTTAGCTACATTTACTGGGAATTATCAGAGATGCTTTTAGTTCTTATTAATAAATCCTCACGCACAGCTTTTTTCCTTGATAAAACAAGAGTTAAATGTGCAACACATTGTACAAGTACCTGTACTTAATAGTCCTCCATATAGAGAACTGAAATGTCTGTGCATAAACCATTCCTTTTATATTCGTCAATGTGGCAGTGACCTTTGACTCCAAATTCAAGTTTGGTGAAACTCAGACTCGGATGTAAAACTCATGTTATTAGGTAAAAACTATATTTCTTTCTCAGTCACAGTGACACTAACCTTTTAACCAAACCCCTCCCCTCATTAATAGGTTTCAGCAATTTTGACCTTCAGACCATGAAATTAACAGGTTTCTTCTATAACCCAAGTGGAATGATGGTGGATACCTCCAAATATAGTGTTGAACCAAAATTGGTAATGGATGAATGAATGGAATGGAATAACATCCCTCTCTTTTACTGGGGTGAGGTGGGAATAATTGGTTGCATCTAAGATGCACAGTTCTGTATTGGTTGGGTAAAACCTGCCTTAAAAAGTGCTTTTGCCATGTTGCTTTAGTTAGGTTTTGTTGGGCAACAAATTATTTACCCAAGAACACACAGTAGCCATCCAAGCCTGATCTGGAAATCAGACACTACACTGCTGCATAGTGGTATTTTACGAACTAGACAGGTAAATATAATTATATTTTTAACTGCAGAGCCTTACTTGTTACATTGTAATTTCAAGATTTTCTTCAGTTTCACTTATAAATCATAAATTATAATCAATAAGATGTCTTATTTATTTTTATAACTTCTTGTATAAAGTTTATGCATCTTGTATTATAATATTTTCATTGTGCTTAAAACCTTTTTTTTTTGCAAAGGAAAGAACTCTGTATACAGCCAAAGATATGATTCTAAATATTTCTTACCAGGAGTCACTTACCTTGCATGACAGGGCCCCAAGTGGCCAAATGGTTTAAAGCACTCTCCGTTATTGATCACTGCCATCTCACCTGTCTGTGTGGGTTCAAGCCTCAGATTCGGCCAATGTGGGTATGAGAAAGCTTTCCAGTAGCTTCTCGTGGGTCGATGGTTCTTTCCAGGGGTTTTCCCCGGGTTCTTCCTCCACCATTAATACTGGCTGCCATGTATAGCCTAACATGTGCTGAAAAATGGCGCTAAACCCTACAACAACAACAAAAACCTTGCCTGACATGGAATCTGGGTCAGCAGAATACTAGATATGGAAATTTATTCCATTGCTGACGATTGCACAAGTTATATAAACAATTGTTTCAAGGTCTCAATTGTTTTTTCATCTTCATCAATAATCGTTAGCACATCGAAATCATTTGTTCAGTACTGAATGATATGAAACTGTCAGTGTTTTTTATATTTACTAATGACAGCCATATCCAATGGCAAAGCATCATTATTGTAAAATATAAAAGTTGTTAGGCACGGACACATTCTGTAAAATTTGAGAATAAGTCTGTTAGGAAGTGTTTTAGAATATTTTAGTTTTCTCTTTTAGTAATGGTGGCAGTATCTGAACAAATTTGAAAACACTTCATGATAGGATGCTCTTGTCTGTTATGGTCAAAAGATGTCTAGCAGTTTTTGAGAAGATTTTTATTAAGGGTTTTTCCAATTTCCGTGATAGTTGTCACATGGATTGGTATCATTTAACCAAATTTAAAAGTTTAATACCAGGATGCTTTTTTATCCTTTAAATTTGCTCCAAATAAATTGGTGATTTTTAAAAGTTCTTAACAGCAATTGTGATTGGAGGACATACAACATATAAAGGAAAATGACATAAATGCACTTCTTCTAACTGTAAGGGGAGCTAACAACACTAGCACCACATTATTGTACATGACAAAACTAGGACCATCTATAACATAACTAATTAGTTAATGTGACTGTGATATATAAAGTCATAAATTCATGTTAATCACCCTCTAGTTCTTGTTAAATTGCCACTTTTTGAAAATGAATTGCAAGCCTTGTTGAACTGTGAAAATTTAATTCTGTTTAACTTCAGCAATCAATGAAATAAAACGACGTCACTGCATGCTGCAAATGATTTGCAACTTAAATATACATAACAAAAGAAATCATTTAATTTTTAAACAAAAACATTTTTAAAAAATTTCTTAAAGCTTTTATTTCCAGACTTTTTAAAATATGAAAAGTAATCAAATTTAACAAGGCTCAAGTTGGGGCCCAGAGTGGCCTAGTGCTCTAAAGCGCTGTCTGTTATGGATCACTGCCATCTCACCTCTGTCTGCGTGGGTTCGAGTCTAAGATTCGGCTAATGTAGTTATGTGAGAAAACTTGCCAGTAGCTTCTCATTGTTCAGTGGTTCTTTCTGTGTTCTTCCTCCACCATTAATACTGGCCACCATGTATAGCCTATATTGTCCTGAAAAATGGCCAAACAAAACAAGGCTCAAGTTGCAGCATATTCAGGGTCCCATTTTCAATTCCTACACTAAATGTAACTATCCATTTTCCTCATCCACTATAAGATGCTGGTGCCTTTGTCTCATCCCAATTTGTTTATTCAGTGATAAACAGTTCCAATATGCTGAATGTCTGGTAAATCAATCTATTTGGTTAAAATACTCAATATTGAAATGTATGGTTCTGATTTCATAGTGACACTAAATATATTTCACTTACTTGCATGCTTATCATTAAAATTTCTTACAACAATAAACATCTACCATCTTAAGTCATCGTTCAAAAGCTATTTTTGTTCTTTCAGTTAGCAACACCTTGACCTTCAGACTCCAAAATTAATAGGTGTCATTTTGTCTTAATACAAGTCATCCATAAAATCTGGTCAAAGATCAAGAATCAGAGACATTGTTTGGAAACTATTTTTCTTCTTTGAGTCACAGGAAGCAGATATTTCTAAAATCTCAAACTTATGGCTGGCATACAAGAATGGAGTTTTTTTCTCTCTCAAGTTTTCTAGATTAATACCCATTCTGGATTAGTCTAAGTGCCTCAAACTCCTGCATACTAACAAAGGAGTAAATGAAGAATCCATAACCAATTTTTGTTTGGCTAAATTTTTGAAAGATACCAAAGGATAAGGATGAAAAAGTGGCATTGCCAAAAGTGATTGTGGTTATTAGATATAAACAAGGGTCAACAAATAGTGTTCAGAATGGTGTGGAGAGACTCTGATTACCATCCTAAACAAATACTGCTACACACTCATTCATATGTCTGTATACTATCAATACCCATTCTGTCACTTTGACAAAAACATATTCATTTCCTTTCATATTAAACATTCAAACTCAAAAGTTTTTTTAGGGAAGTAGAATCTTCATAAAATAAATTACAAGTACTTATCTAGATACATGCGTATATATATATATATATGCAAACTGATACGAATATGTTTACAATTGATGCATATCATACAATTACACAATTTATACATAAATCTGATATACAGAAGACATCATTTTTACAGTAATATTCAACAAGAAATGAAGCTGTCAAAAGACATTTGAACTACACCTATTTATTCATATTTAAGAGGTTCGGATTTGTACAGGTTTGCTCTGTACCGAGTTATAATATTAAAATAAGGTGGTGTTGATGCAAATCGATGTGACCTTGTTGTAATATGTTGATGCCATGATTTTTTGAGTATGTGCTCTTGTTTTGTTGCTACACTGTGCAAGTAACAGGGTTTCATCTAAACATGAGCTTACTTATATAACAAAAATATGTCACTATGACCTTTCTAGTACTCACCAGGATTGAGTGCACATAGCAAAGTTAATGATTGCAAAAAACTATATCCATGAAATGAGTCTAAACTAGATGTCACTGAAGCCTGAAACATATATCACAGTGTTTTAAATATTGCTTAAGTAGTGTAATATGCCTAAAGACTCTATCAATATAGGACAATTAATGAAATGTTCAAGTGACTCAGTCCCAGAAGATGACTTGAATATTTAAGGTGTCGTTGGAACATGAAAAAATAAATATCGACTGAGCACAAAAATGAGATCAAAATGAAAAACGTTTCATATAGTGGTGTTGTAGTCCTTAGGATGCATGCACTTAAGTTTCATGATGGTATGAACAACTGTGTTCAAGAAACTAACCCAAATGTAAGACAAGTACAAGATCAAGTGTACATGAAAAAATAGGCCACAATGACTTCCTGTGAGCATGGTGATTGCCTACTTCTTAATATATGCACATATTTGAAAAGCACATAATCAACATAGCATGAAAAGCAAATCTGTGACCTACTTTTGCTATGGCAGTGTAGTATTCATCAAATATTATTTTCTTTGTTTAAACATATGCCTCAAAAAATGACCTAAACATAACAGATGTACATGAAGCATGAAAAATTAGTCACACAGACTTAATTTTACAGATATTAATGCATTTATAACACATGACACATTTCAAGTTACATGAATGTACAGGTATAATGTATGAGAAACTAAATATGATGATGTAAAAACCTACACAAGATGATGGCAATTACACCAGGGCTACAGTATAATCTCTCCTACACTATTGTACAGTCAAGTACAAATTTAACTATTAATAATCCTAACTTTCAAATGCATCTATATTGACAGCTTTTATCAAAATATTAAAATATAAGGTTACATGTGTACATTTACATATATAAGAATAAATTCAATCTTTTGATAAATCTTTTCTCTCTTGAAATTGTTGCTTTATAGCTCTGGAAAGTGCACTGAGGTATGACTCCAAGTTCACTGTGGGACACTGAAAATACAATTAGGAAGGATAAAATATCAACAAACTGTATGCGTGTATGTGCTCTTACCAGAAAATTATTCATCATGTTTAAAAAAAACATAAACATGAGGTCAAAGTGAACTTAAGATAACTCAGATGGCTGATGGCCACCTAGAATCTAATTGCAATGACAGTTAGCCAAATGATGTCGGCATTCTTTTTTTTCTTCTTCATATACTTTAAACCTTTTCTATCTTTATTAATGGCAGATACATTGGATGATGAATTAGCATCATTTGTGCTAACTTTAACAGCCTTTATGCCAAACGTAAGTGTTTTCTGAGTACAAGATTTTACAAGGTTTAACTAATTTTAGTAACAATGGCTGTAATAAACAGTGCGTTAGCAGCAATTCAAAACCATTCATGTCAAGGTTATTTCAGTCAAATTTGGTAAAATATGTTTTAGATATCTGGAAGTATTTAAATGTTATTTTAACTTTTGGCATGGGCAGCCATAATTAATATTGGTTCTGCATCACTTGCATAAATTAAAAAAAACAAAAACATTCTGGTTGCTTTCTGGAGATCTGGTCAAAATCTCTCATTTTTCTGAAAAAGAATTAAAATGTTTTTATTTTTAACAAGGGCCACTATATCTTATAACAGATCCACATCAGTAATAGAAATGTATGTTTTCATTCCAGGAGGTAAATTATTAAACTTGGTCTAATTTTATAGTGTGGATTTTAAGTTGTTGAACGTTTTCTCTACTTTTAGTAAGGGCAACATTTAAAGTTGGTCTAATTTTATAGTGTGGTTTTTAAGAAGCTCTTGAAAGATTTCTCTATTTTCAGTACGGGCAACATTATTTAAAAGCAGATCTGTGTCATTAAGATACAAATATCTGTGATATTCCATTCAGTATTCTCTTTCTGAGAAAGCCATTTAAAATTTGTTTATATATATATATATATATATATATATATATATATATATATATATATATAAAGTTTGATTTTCAGCCAGATTTAACAGTGACAATGCACTGTATCCAAACAAAAAAAAGGATCTTTATTCCAAAAAGCAGCAGAGGGGGCGAATCGAACAACTTTTTTCGACTTTTTTGATTGAAGCAACAAAACGGAAAATAGAGCCTTCCTGCGAAATTTAGCAAACGGAGACTTAGCGATATTTCAATCATCGGGGGTCGCAATGATGTTGTCATTGCCTCCTCTGCTGCTACAGGTTAACCGAATATTTGATCAAGTCCGATACGATATCGTGTTCGAGGATGAAAATCATTTATGATGGAAGTCCTTAGGACTTTACAAACAGACTAATTGCTAACACCTCGTCTTGTAGATCAATCAAATTATTTGACTGGTCAGTAAGTCGGAAATTAATTCTCGTAAGTAAATTATTATGGCATCGCATATAGACAGGATTAGTTGGATCCTCAATAATTAACCATCCTGGAGGAGCTGTTGGTGCAAACGAATAAAGAATATATCCATGTTGGGCTTGATTTGATTGCTCTAGATTAATTTGATAGCTTCCTTCAATTGCATCACATACTAAATTGAGCGCAATCACCGATGAAATATTTACATTGTGCGGGGCAATATGCCTACCGCCGCCATCTGGGTCATTATTATATTTGAGGAGGACAGTTGAATCTAGTGTTTGTAATACCTTGTTATTGTTTCTAACAATTTTTTTTAGTTCCTCAGCGTTGTATCCGGGAAACTCGAAATTACGCTTCTGTGATATTGTAACCGGTTAGGAATCGTTGTTTATTGTCGCTGCTGTCATTGGTTATTGTTTGAATAATTAGTTCATTTATATATTCCATGTCAGATACAAGCTGATTTAGTATTTCAACGTGTTTTTGTGAATTTGTTTGCCGTAGTTGTTCTAGTTGTGTTTTGTGTAACTGATTAATTTCATTAAAATAACCAGTGATGTCAGTTAGCGTAAATGAAATAGTAACAGATGAGTCGACTGTTCTTTTAATAATAAAATCCCATTGCAACGTGTTTTTGTTGGTAAATATGAATCTATCGGTGATTTTTCCTTTTTTTATATCAGATAAATTATCTTGATATATGGGGTTGATTTCATGATATGACTGTACGTCTGTGGTTAAGTCGGTGGGGGGATTTTTCCGGTGGTTTTTCAGGCCATCCTAACTTTGTTCTTAACAAGCTGTTATAAATATCTACAATGTATCCCTCTGTGCTTATTTCGATCGACGACGAGAGCGTCGGTTCATGAACTTGTATAGCTATTTTTGATTCTTTTCCAGTGATTGATTTTATTCTACGCTGAATTTCAGCATTGATTTGCTCAATTTGGTACGACCCAGTTGGTAACAAAACAGTTTCCCACGCTGGAGTATCATTGAGTTTATTCCACAAAAACCTTAACGAGTTATTCGGTTGCTGACTGCCAAATGCAACCGATCTAATATTGGGCCAGCTATGATATACTCGTAATTTTGCCAGCGCGATCTTGCGCACTGGAATCGGAGAAGGGAAGTTCACACTAAATTGTGGGTTTGTTGATGTTATTGATATCATGGTTGTTCGTATCGGAGTGGTATTCTCCGCGATTCGTTGAAGCAGTTCGAGTGACATTATTGTTAACGTTGTTTTCAATTTCCAATTTCAACATCGCGAAGTTATACAACTGGGCCATCGCGGAAAATTCAACATCGGATATGAACGAATTATCTATCGAGAGCGAGATCAACTCGGATAATTTCGAGTACGCGTCAAATACCACCCGGTACCGAGCTGTATAATCGCTGAGATTTTTCTGAGAACACGATGATAACTTTTTAGTTATCGCGGTGGCGACTGCCGCGATTGTTGTTGCCGCGGAGATAGCGATTGGAACTGCAATCGGAGCCATCATGGTCACCGTTGACAAAATAACCCCGGCGCTGGCCATCACACCGGACACCGAGTACACGGTGATGTCGATGATTGTTACGTTGCGGTGATACTTTTTTTATTTTTTCACAATAGCGCTCAGAAAGTGATTTCAAGTTCGCGGAAAACTCTTTCACGGTATCATATCGATGCGATTGTGATACCTCTGGGGATATTATCGGTTCAATTGATTTCATCGATGTCATTACTATTTTAAACTCGCTAGTGTTTTCAATTATTCGCCATCGTTAAGGGGTCCAGGGCTGGGGTCAGGTGGGTTAGGACACTGTAGGTATATCAGCTTCAGCTACAAATTCTAAACACCAAGTTATTTTTGATCTAATGGTGGAGCTATCAACCGCGACGACATTAAAGTTTTGTTCGCGACCATTGATAATTAACGTCGCGGTGCCATCAGAGTAGGTTTTACCATCCGCGATCATATTAAATTGACGGTCAGAGATACCACGTTAGCCTGTAGATACCATGGACCCCCTCATCGCCCCCCACCCCCAGATACTGACGGACAATGTAGTATAAACGTTTCTTACCCAATCCATGGCTACATGCTCGGTCGTATACACGATATTTTTAACACCTGCGTGTGGATGCGGAATCTTTACCTTTTCTTTTAGTCTAAAAATATTCGTGTAAATATCGAGATAATTTGCCTTGATTTCGGTAGAAACCATCCTACTCCTATCCTCCGTGCTAAAAAAGAATGAAACCAGAAGGTTTATGATTCCAAGCCGTTCTTGTTCGTTAAAATATTGGTCGATGTTAGAAAGTTTTGTCGTGATATCTTGGGGTTTACTGCCCTCAAAGAACTTATTAACAATTTCGCTGGTGAGCTTTTGTTCGTCAATAACTTTTTTAACTTCAGCTAGGGTCGGGCCTGTCAGAGATGTGGTTCCAGATACAGATGTTCTCCCCAAAAATTTATCCACGATGGTATTAAGTGTTGTTTGTCTCGCCATAAACATATTAATATCTTTGAGAGTCATCGTAGATGTAGCCGGGACACCAAAGAAATTATTAGCGAAGTGGGTAGTGTGAGTATGTTTGCCAATAAACTCGCTAATTTCAGCGAGAGTCATGCCTGCCACAAGTGGGGTTCCAAAAAACTTACCAACGACGTCGTTGGTGGGTTTTTGTACCTTTTTAAAATCTTCTTTTAGTCCAAAAATATCCCTGTAAATATCGAGATAATTTGCCTTGATTTCGCTAGCCGTCATCATCCTCCCCTCCCCCGTGTTAAAAAAGAATGGAATTAGAAGGGCTCTGATTCCGAGCTGATCTCGGTCTCTAATATATTTGTCGATGTCAGAAATTTTCGTGATATCTTGGGGTTTACTGTCCTCAAAGAACTTTATTAACAATTTCGCTGGTGAACTTTTGTTCGTCAATAGCTTTTTTTAATTTCAGCGAGGTTCGGGCCTGTCAGAGGTGTTCCCCCAAAAAATTTATCTACGTTGGTATTAAGTGCTGTTTGTCTCACAATAAACATATTAATATCGTTGAAAGTCATCGTAGATGTAGCCGGGACACCAAAGAAATTATTAGCGACGTAGGCATTGTGAGTATGTTTGACAATAAACTCGCTAATTTCAGCGAGAGTCATGCCTGCCACAAGTGAGGTTCCAAAAAACTAACCAATGACGTCGTTGGTGAGCTTTTGTACCTTTTCAAAATTTTCTATTAGTTTAGAAATATCCGTGTAAATATCGAGATAATTTGCCTTGATTTCATTTTCATGCATCATCATCCCCGCCTCCTTGTTAAAAAGAATGAAAATAGAAGGTTTTTAATTTCAGCGAGAGTAATGCCAACTACAAGCGGGCTTCCAAAGAATTTATGTACGACATTTTTGCGAAAAGTAGTATAACCTCATATATAATCATCCAGATCAAGGCCGTGGGCGGCAATTGCATCGGTGATCGTAGACACAAGTGCGCCTGGTTTAAGTCGTCCGTCGCTGGAATACAGCTCAATAGAGTTTTCAGCGGTGTCGCGTTGTCGTATCAAAATGTCATCCGTGGATATATTACTGGATTTCAATTTACCCTGGCGATCTTGAAATACAACTATTTCATTCGGGTCAACACTTGCTAAATTCAACGTCTCAGCGATTTCATCTTCAATTATTATTTTTACATCCTTGATAGAACCCGCAGATGTTTTCGCGGTGGGTTTCGACATTGACAGAGGTCGTCCCCAAATATCAATCATTATTGTTAGCGCAACTTGTGTTTTCAATTTATTGATTCTCTAAAATTACCTTGTAATTTCACACTCAAGTATTCATTTACAACTAGATGAGGTGGTTTCCTCGGAAATCTAGATATCTCCGCGAGGACATTTAATACTTCACGGCCGCATATCGGTGGATCATTTAATTTTTGTGTTGGCAGCGTGAAATAAAAAATCGGAATTGAGTGATTTGATATATACCGCATAAACTCTTTTGGTGGGGCTAACCCATATGAATCGAAATAAACAATCCCACGTGGATCAATCGCGTATGCAACCCAGTAAGTTCCCTCACCGTTGGAGTTATCAAGATTGATAATACCGGTTTCAACGCGTTTAGGTTGTTTCGGTAATTGATCTCTCAAAAAAAAAACCTCTGAAGTTTTTTATCGCTAGTTTTTTAGCAGCATCAATTAAATTAAAATTGGACATGGGAAGAATTGGGCTTTCAACTAATAAACCGTTCCTGGTATTCTTAAGCCGCTTCCCTTGTACCATGAATACGGGGTCACTGGTAGTCTTAGACCCTTTCCCTTTTTTTATATTCTTTCCCAGTTGCCTTTTTCAACGCCATCCCTGCCGCGGTACCAACGGCTCCCAACGCCGCAGCCTTCGCCACAGCTGGAGCGGCCGCTGCAATCAATGCTGGTATTGCGGCTAACAACGGAAATATGCCACCGGTCTTTTCCATGTTCGTGATTGCAGCCTTCGAAAAAACAATTTGAACCCCTCGCTTATTTTTCATTGCATCATTGAAATGTTTTATTTGACGATCCGTCAATGATATTTTATGTGTACCGCCGGACATCTGCGCTGGTTTTAATGTTATTGTTGTTCCACATTCTTTAGCGGATTTTGATCGCAATTTCTTGACCTGACCATCAGTCAGTTTGACACTAACAACACTATATGGCATTTTATTGTAAAACACATTTATGTTTTCAATTGATCAATTGGGACCTCTTCAAGTTTCATCTACATATTTTCCACTGGTGCATCAACGATTCTCATTCGTCCACTGACACCTTCAAGTAGCATTGATTTGTCTCTGAGAATGACAGCAACCACTCTATAATTAACATTACGAGGGGCTATTTTAGCCCTAAAATATATGTCAACAACGGATTGCCTTGTTAAATCAAGATGTTCCAGCGAAAAGTAATAAATTGGATACAATTTCTTAAAATCAAGTTGCGATATTTGCAAACCGGTATCAACGTTTTGATCACGACGCATAAATTACAGCATCCGATGATACACACGTGCTATATGATTGTTGTCGTAATCAAGTTGTATATCCTCAGTTGGTTCCTGTTGTCCGTTTATTATCAGCGAAACCTTGTTTTGATGCCAGGTGCTATGTAAATGTATCAGCAACACTATCCTCTTTGGCATCAGTTGTTGTTGTTAGCCAACTTAGCAATGATTTGCCGCCTGTGTCCATAAATGAGAGTAGTCGTTGTTCTGTGGCGATTGATGGGGTAATTACTGGCATCCACAATACCAATTTAGTTAAAATAACTTTACCATCATCAACATCATTAGCACGCCAGATTGCGTCATTGTCATTACCCTTTCGCACTAACGCGATTGTGTGTTTGGCTCCATAGATGACTTATCTGACATTTCTGCAGAATCCAAATATGTGATGGAGTGGAATCGCACATGAAAATTGTCGACGCCTCCCGTGCAACATTGTTACTCGTGTTCCAAAACCTATATTGAAATTAAGAGTGGTATCTACTATGACATCAAAGGCATCAGCCGGTCTTACATATCCGGCTGGTGCTGGTTCAACTGCAGTAGCTTGTTTTACCTTTACCTTAGATTACTGAACGTGTTCAGGATGATCAGAAGTATCCTTAGCAAACATCATAGATGGACCAGCAGACCTTGTATAATCATCAGAATATCTTGCTAGTCCGATTATTGTTGTTGCAACATCAACCTCGCGTTCTATTGATTCAATTTCTCTTCCGTCAATGAGATATCTTGCGGATTCAAATAGCGCCATGATACCATTATTGACTAAGCCGACTTTCGTACCATCTGGATACGGCGCGGGTACATTAGGGGTTTCAGTACGTTGTACAAGTTCTCCTTCTACTTCGATAAACGCTTCACACGGCAGCAAGTATTTACTGGTATCATGGACTTGAAGTTCAATTCGCGATCGTAGGTCGGGTTGTATTGCATGATAAGAATAATATTGATAATTCCGAACTGAATCGTCCTTACCCGTTGGGGCTTCCATATCAAACGCGGTATCAGAGGTTCGTTTAAACATTTTATTAACATACTAGTGTTTTCAATTGTAAAACTCTTTGTAATCATCGTTGTTTTCATTTTCGTTTCAAACCACTTCCTGCTATCGCGTTCATGATAGCGTTATCTGTTACCGGCGAAGCCGTCAATGGTGATGGAGTCGCCGAAGCAGCCAACGACGCTAGTTTTTCTTCCACTGCGCTATTTATTGCTTTGCTGATTTTTGCAGGCATCACTGCTGTAGACGGCAGCACTGGTGGTTTCACCAACGACTTCGTCGCTGTTGGTTTCTTTCGCACCAACGACATTATTTTATCTTTCGCGGCAGAAAATGCCTTTCAGGCAAGATTTCCAACATCGCTAATTCCCTTATCACGAATAACATCAATGGCTTTCATTTATAATTGTTTAGCTAACGGCGCCACCTTGGGAGCCATTCTTGTAAATAACCCCGCAATGGTATCACCGAGACCATCTCTGTACCACGCGCGGTAAACAGGCAATCGTGAGTTCACCACGTAGACGCTTACGGGTTTATCATGGTTGTAGCGTATGATCATCTTGTTATAAAAACACTAGCGTTTTCAATTATGAAACGCTAGCGTTTCCAGGAATTTAAATCGCTGTAATAACCATGGGCGTCTCTGTGATTTTCAACTAATTCAGCAATGAGTTCTCGATATACATCAATGTCCATGATACCGCCGGCAAATAATCGTCTGCAGATATCAGCTGCTTCATTAATTATTTCAACGGAGTTGTTTCCGGCTCGTTTTCTCCTGATAAGTACTTCCAGCCATGATATATCCGAGAGAATGTTACCAGGACATGTCACGGTTGCGTTGAAATCCAAAGGATTTCCAATCGAATATCCGCTAGCAGTAACTTTTTTAGTTGTACCAGTTTTATCATACTGATCAATTCCCTTTCTAAATTCTTTATATCCCAATTCTCTTTTATTTAAACGGCCAATCCCCTTATTCGTTTTATACAACCAATCAGCCCATTCATCTCGGTTTATTTTACTGTTTTTATACTCGTCTTTTAAAAAGTCCTTTCTAGAATGAAAGCCTTGGGCGGCAAAATTACCAAAAGCCCTATAATCGCCGGGTTTTATTAATTGAAATCGTTTGATTTGTGTTATAGTGTTTTAGGTGAATTTGTCTATAAAAGAAACACTTTTTGGGGTGACACCAACAGGTTGTGGTTCAGGTGTGGAAAATTGTAGATATTCATCATCAATATCAGCTAATCGTTCATATTCTCGTTGGGTTTTTATATCACTGGATAGCTGTTGTATCCCTGCGCGTGTTTGTCCGGTCTCTGCTGCTATCTTTTCAAGCGTATCAAGCAGCGGCGCCTTCTTTGTTCGTTCTCGTTCAGGAATATCTCCGTATATCGCTGCTTCAGTTAACGTTTTCACATCTTTGGTCGCACTTGTTATCGGAGCAAACAGTTGTTCACTTGACACAGAAAAGTCAGTTTGCATTTGTTGTCGTTGTTGAAATTTCTCGCGAAGTCTGTCTCGAACCGGTATAAACTTTTTAATTGCTGCTAGCCGCTCTCGGGCTAATCTAGTTGTAAGCGATTCACCTACCATATATTGTTTGTGAACTGAGTTTTCAAATATGAAACCTTTTGGGTTTCCATGCCTGCGTTTTCACCCGGAGGGTATTTCCACGTGAAGACTATATCACAATTAAAAGCTGAGTTGCTCTCAGGCTAATCTAGTTGTAAGCGATTCACGTACCATATATTGTTTGTGAACTGAGTTTTCAAATATGAAACCCTTTGGGTTTCCATGCCTGCGTTTTCACCCAGAGGGTATTTCCACGTGAAGACTAAATCACAATTAAAAGCTGAGTTATCAAATAATGTACTATCAAGCTAGAGTATCCATCTCCGACAAGGTTAAACTGTACGACGCTATCCGCGAATGTTTTAGAAATAACATCGCTGGGGGTTTCAAAATTGTAATATCTGAGCGCGGCGATGAACAATTTTTGTTAACTCCGCGGCAACAACAACAAGTACGTGAAAATGGAGGCATCGCGGTGATTACTTGCTACCACGATCAGATCGTCCAGTACGCACATAACTGCGTGAGCCAACCCAAACTGATGAGAATTCTTTCAGGAGAAAATCCTATGTGATGACTACACAACAAACAAATGTATAAAGTGTTACAAAAAACGCAAATGTTTTTTTACTGAAAGCCTATTTTTATAGTAACGCTCACGTGGTTAGGATACTGGTTTTTCCTCGTTTAATATTTTTCTAAGATCACGAACTTTAGAAATAATTTCAGTTCGTTTTTGATACTCTTGGCCAAGCTTTTGACGTATTGCTTCAACGGTGCTAAATAGCGTTATAAATGCATTAATGTCGTTACCGTATAAACAAGCATTGATGGATTTTTGAATTCTTTTCACGAACGTGTACATCTTAGGTAAAACATAACGACCCTTACTAGACTGATACTCAATGTTTTCATATTCCGAGGTAATCCTGTCGCAGTCGAGATCTTCAGATAATACTATTCCTTGATTTTGCAAATTTGAAATTTCAGCGATTATAGCATTTACATCTTTGATATCCATTTTTATAAAAATATAATATAATATATTTTACCTCTAATTATTAAAAAAAAAATTGGGTCATTTTTTACTCCGTTTTTTTTTTGATACCCCATTTGGCAATCTCGCTGGCGCCCTATGACGTCAGAGAGACCCAGAGGTTACTTAATTAGCTTAATTAAGGACAGTACACAACTTAATTTAACGCATCAACACACATCTTGGAACTCCTTGGTTGCCTTCGCATCCATGCAAGCCCAAAGGGACCCCAAAGCATACATCTCCAGAAGGGAGGCCTAAGGTGACAAACGTCATCTTAGACCGCCCAGACGATATGCTTGGGGGGACGTCACTACATGTACTTAATTAACTTAATTAAGGACAGTACAATACCGTATAATCTCCACTCGAGTGCATACATATACTTAATTAATGGATGGTACTATGCTGTATAATCTCCACTCAAGTGTTGTGGCAGTTTGTAGGCATACATATACTTAATTAAGAACAGTACAATACCGTATAATCTCCACTCGAGTGTTGTGGCAGATTGTAGGCATACATATACTTAATTAACTTAATTAAGGATGGTAATTTACAATGAAACGATGATGGAATTTGTAATGTGATGAATGGACGGCATAAGACAGCACAAACATGAAACTACGGGGCGGATTTTTCTACGGCCAATCCAACCAATCAAAAGCAACCCAATTAAATTAACCCAGTTGCATGATTGTGACAAAAGACAACCACACGCCCGAGTCAATGGCGTGGGTTAGTTTTGATCGGTCGGATTGACTTTCGAAAGCCCCAAAGCTTATTACGAGTCATAGCGTATATAAGGTGACTAATACAGCAGCGTTAATCCACAGGGTGTGTTATTTTATTTTCTTGAATTACTTTTTAATGCTGTTTCACAACATTTGAATGAGACAAAATATTTGAATAAAACACTAAAAAAAAAAGAATACAGCTGTTAGATAACAGCGTGTATTTCATTAGTTTTCATCGTAAAATGATTAATTAATTGTAATATTAATTAGACTTCAAGGGACGTAACTCTCATGCGATTTTATCACGTTAGGATTTATCTTCCTTGATATATGAAAACAGCGTGTATTTCATTAGTTTTCATCGTAATATTAATTTGACTTCAAGAGACGTAACTCTGTCATGCGACTTTATCACGTTAGGATTTATTTCCCTTGATATATGAAAACAGCGTGTATTTCATTAGTTTTCATCGTAAAATGATTAATTAATCGTAATATTAATTGGACTGCAAGGGACGTAACTCTGTCATGCGACTTTATCACGTTAGGAATTATCTCCCTTGATATATGAAAATTGTATCCTGTGTGTTGTCTTTTTTGACAGAAATGATTTAGTTATATTTTCTGCAATAAATCGTATTGAAGACCTGCAAATATCGAAGTGTCTACTGGATTCATTTATTGACTGAAATATTTTTTCTTCGTTGGTTTCTGTATCAAATGATTTGACACTCTTGGGGTGTTTTGCGTGTTTGTCGGTTCCACCTAATTTTGTATTCTGACTTTGAGTAACAACTAGTAAGTTATCCAATTTGTTATTTTGAGGGAATCCATCAACGTGATCAATCACAAAGCCATCTTTGATCAATCCGTTGTGACATACGTATGCGAATCGATGACAATAATATTTCTTTTTCCCGGCACCAAACATCAAATACCCTCTATTATTTACCCATCCAACCGGCTTCTTCAGTCTGCGGTGCCTGACAACACCATCACTAGATGCTTAATAATTATCAAGCACTGGATGGGGTCTGAAGTCTTGGCTCATTTGTATAATAATACTACTTGTCCAATTTATTATCTGCTTTAATAATAAGTCTATCAATGTAATCTTGAGGGGATTTGATGACTTTGTCATTGAACGGGTCATTAATTCGTTTGTCATAGTAGCGGTTTAGTTCTCTGTATCGTTTGCCGCCACAATTGAGACATAATTGTGATTTCCCACGAACGCCAACGTGGCAAACCAGACAAGGGGTAGGGCCAAATCTTCCTTGCCGAACGCTTTGTAAATGACACCCACAGAATTCGCTTCTGCATGTTTTGATACACGGAGTTGTTGATCCAATCATTAGCCACTTGCAGTGATTCATATACTATATTTTTCTATTTAAATACTTGTTTTAATTATAACATGGAGTAGTTCGAGAGATTATCAGCAATTAAGCGTTACAAAACGTTAAATTTAATCTTGATAGAACCCTCAAAGATGTGCCAAAACGGGCAATAACGGATAGAGCCCTGATAAATAAAATTCGCGATTGTATTAATGAATTCAAGCACGACGGTGTATCTCATAGCTGGTCAACATTTCGAATTGATGGTGTTGTTGATGCCACCATGAACGACAGCAACGCAGCCATGATATTATCACAACTTGGCAACAAAAAGTATTTTTTTAGAGTGAAATTCATTATCCGTGTAGAATCAGGAGGTTGGATTATACGAGACAAATTTGAACCGATTCTCAAAGACAAGAAAACAGTCGTTGTTAGCCATGATTCTAAGCCGGGTCTGTTAACTGGAATTGACAAACCATACTATGAACTAGCATATCCTGAAAAAGCAGTTGTGTATGGGATATATCCGTTAAATGAAAAACCTGATATAGGAAGACTAAAACCAATGAAGCAGTCATCACCGTCGACTTCATCGCTGAATTGTGTAGCAGAACGAATAACAGAGCATTTTACAAATGCATCCCGAGGGAACAAACTAACTGATTTACGGCGTAGCAAAATAGCTCAATGGGGTTTAACGGTGAAAGACTGCGGAGCAACTATTAGCGATATAGCAAAATTAGAAACATCACTGAGATTTCCAATAACCGTTATGACGATAACCGGAGCAGTTTTATATGAATCAAAATATAAATCAAAGGGAGCTCCAATCAAAATTATTGATCATAATGAACACGCATGGACGTCCGCGGTCACAATATTTCCACGGAACAGAACAATAAAGTATATACCCACGGAATTCTTGGGGGAAGATTTCTCCAGGGATGGTTTTCTCGTTGAAGATAAACTATTCTATGCTATTGCGCATTTAAGTAAAAACGACCCCGTGTCGGTGTGGTTACTTCGCAGCACTGAAAACGACACGGATATGTTTGATCAGTTTGTAAGACCAAACGATTAATTATACCGCACTGAAGCGTTTCACAACAAAATGAAAAAAAACTAGTGGGTTTTTAACATGTGGCGAAGCCACCGATGAACAATTATTGACAAACTGTTTTACAATTCCGTTGGTTGCAGCTCATTTTGCGAGAATCAAAAACGCATGGAAACCAACACGCGTAGAATTCTTGCCAGACATTGAGGCTAGTTGCCTCGAATTTAATCATGGTGGGTTATACAATAACAAATACGACCGTGAAAGTATCATTTCAGTTGATATGGTTGCTTGTTATCCAGCGAGTTTTCTTGGTTATGGAGAGTGTACTGAGTATTTTAAACGATTTGGACACCCCGTACATGAAATGACTCGTGTTGCGATTAATGGGCTGCTGCCTGATTTTGATTTGACCGGTTTTGCTCGTGTAGTATCATTTGAATTCGCAGCAGGACTTCATCGCGCTTGTTATATTTGGATTGGTAGACACATGTCTGAAAAGAAGTGGCTGCCAATTGTGCTATTACGTTTCATGATTGATACAAAAATGTTAATTTCATTGACAGTCAGTGAAGCAATTATATCATATCGGAAACAAACTAATGTCTGGTTACCAGAACCAGAAAGTCTTGATAGTATAATTGACGAATCCAGAAAATATATTGATGCCGATGAAGAATATATCATTGAGTGGTCCAAACGGGTATTTAATCAACGAAACAACGAAGCAAAAGATCTCGGCAGAAGAATAATTGGAAAATTCACTCAGGGAGGGAAAAATGTGACTACAAAAGATATTCTTCACGGTTGATTATAGATAGCACCGAATATGACTTTGTAATCGCGGATGCAGTATCTAAACACATATATGTTGATCGTAAGGATGCTTTCTTGTCCGATGGAACAAAATTGGGTACAATTGTTACTTACAACGATGGACACAGTTCTCCGTATACACATTTGAGGTCGTCTATGCTGGGTTATGCTTGTATCAATTTACTTTCAATGATAAATAGATTTCCTGACACTGCAGTTAGAGTCGCTGTTGATTCATTTTACATTGACAAAAAGTACATCAACGAGGTGATTAAATTTACTAGCGGTAATGAAGAGCACTGGGGTACATGGAGAATTAAAAAGGAAACGCTGCATGATTATTCTGAATCAGCAGACGTTGAAATTAAAAATAATTACTAACGCGGTGATAATTTATCAGAACGTTCTAATGCACCACCGATATCAGATCCGATTTGTAGATATAAAACAGTTTATTTAAACGGTTGTGGCGGGTTGGGAAAGACGACTCGTGCAATTGAATTATATCGTGGGAAAAATCCTAGGTATTTCACAAACATGATTGTGCTGACACCAACCCATAGATTAGCGTGAGAGATAAAACAACGAAACGTTGAAGCTTGCACTTATCACAGCTTTTTTCGATACAAGGGCGATGAATGGACCCCTGAAAGAATGGGTGAGAAATTCATCCCTGCGGTTATTATTTGGGATGAGATATGTACGGTTTCGGTAGATATATTAAAAATGTTTCTTGATTGGTTACTGCGCGCGAATACAAAAGTGATAATGTATGGAGATCAGGGCCAACCACCACCATTTGTTGGCAATGGTCCACATGATTGGTTGAAAGGGTTTGTTGACTATTATGAAGAAATTGATACTGACTATAGAGCACTTGATGAACAATTGCGTGAAGTCAAAAAATTAATTAGATTACAACCGGATAAAATTCAATGTGAAATAATTCGTGAAGTGATTTCAGAAACTCCCATGGAGGAATTTTGGGAAGAATGGAGACCAAATGATTTTGTAGTGGCAAGTAGAAAGATAGTCAGAGATAAACTTCAAAGAAAGTTGTTTGAATTACACAAAGAAAAATTCCCAACGCTTCCAGTGCCGCTGTGTTATAGACTCTGTGATACACGGCGGCAGAATATTGAAGTTAAAATTCCAGGACGTGTGACTTCGTCAACGACAGAGTCAGGAACAGAAAAACAAACACTAGTGTTAAATGATATTGTGTTGGTTGATATCAGTGCTGTCGAAGACGCATTGCGTGCTGATAAATCGCCATGGACGCTAGGTTACGTAACGACGATACATTCCTCGCAGGGATTAACCATTACGGATACAACTGTTTGGATAGTTGATAATCACATTGAGTGGTCAAATTTAGTCTATCTTGCAGTGTCTAGAGTACGGCGAATAAATCAACTTCGAAGAATTGTTTTCGACGACGACACAACAATGGATGATATTGATGTTAAAATCATTCATAAAAAACTCTCTGGATATAAACAACAAGACCAAAAAAAAACAACGAGAATTTGATATTGATGCCGAATTAATAATTGCACTGAAACAACAACAGAATAATCACTGCGCGAGTTGCAATTGTATAATGCGTTGGCAGTATTCGGATAAAGATCCTCGACAATTTACCGTAGACAGAACAAATAACAGTCTCGGTCATGTCAGAAACAATGTGATGTTGACTTGTCTTGAGTGCAACAGACGCAACGGCGCTAGTTAAGACCATGCAGTGGCAATTGAGTATCGTCAGGAATCACTGGTAGTTGTTCGCGTGTAAACTCCCGCTGAGGGGCGGTTGAATCCAAGCTATAGATTGACGGTCTACCAGTTGATCGTGTTATAGTAGATATTTTATGCGCAGTGACACTCCGAATAGGATCAGTAGCCCTTCTTTTACCACCTTCAAGCTCTCCTGGTTCATATAAATATCTTATGGTAACATTGCCGAGAATTGGCTGAGAAACGTTTTCTTTTTGTGGTTGTGATATATACTTCCTTTTTATTGCGTTGTTAGGTTTCATATTGATTGCTCTGGTAATCTCGTTATTTAGCGCTGCAACTATTCCTTGTAACCTTTTGACCCATTCACGAGATCTTTTTTCTTGGATGAATTCTTTCGCGTATTGATATCCAAATAACCGCTCAGCAAGAGTCCGATTAAATCGTTCAACAATTGCCTGATCGCGATGTAGCGCATTATGCCCTCATCTGATGGTGACATTGTGATGTTTCATCGCTGATAAAACAGCGCCTTGAAATTCCTTGCCAGGATCAACTTGTAATAGATTTGGCCAGCGTAGTGGGCCTCATCGATAAATCCTTTCAAATGCAGAAGCTACTTCAGTGGCCGACTTTGTTTTAAGCGGTTCTGCTTGTTTGTATCGACTCGCAACATCAACTACGGTTAGCGCGTATTTGTAACCGTTGTCATGTGGTAAAAACAATAAATCAGCTTGATGAAATTCATTGGGTCCGGTAACATCAAAATGCGAAAAGTTAACTTGGCTAGGACGCGGTAAATAGATTTGCCATATAGCTTGTTTGGATAACCAATTAGCCGCAGTGGCCTTTTTCACTTTTGCGGCGTTGCCGAGTTTACTGATTGCAGCACAACCCCTACAGCATCCTTTTGGAGAATAGTAAATAGATTCCATGTTGTTATTAATTACCGGCACCTAACATCAATTTACCTTTCATTGCCGATTTTACCAACCACGAAGCCAATTTTTCTTTGAAAGATTTATCAGGAATAGCATTTAACGCATGAATTAATTTTACATCCGCGAGATGCCTGTGTTGCAAATTGCTGCTTTTATATGCAACATCATGAGCATGACACGCCTTATCAATGGTGTTTATTGGTTCTTCACCACGTCGAGGTTGGTTTTGATCATCAAGTCTGATATCTAATCGTGTTCCTGGGCCACAGTAGCTATATCCTGGAAGGTGCTTTTCTCCTGGATACTTTGCCCACGGTGTTCCAGGGAGTTTTGCTAACTTGGCTGCAATATCACCTCCTCTTTTTTTTAAAAAACATCTCCGGATTTCATAGAAACAAATCTAAACTTTTTTATACCACACGTTGCACATCTACCAGTAAGTGCAGATCTGTTATTTTTAGTTGTAATTGTCGTCACATCATTTGTGCTAGTACGCATTTTACACTTCACACAATATAGATCCATAATTTATGTATAGAGATATGAATATAATTGATTTTTCAGCGACTAAAACAAGAGAACCAGTTAAGCATCATGCAGCGCTACCAAACTCTATCTGCGCAATTATAATCGGGCCATCTGGATCCGGCAAGACGCAATTGTTGCTCAATTTAATAATGAGATGGATGAAGTGGGATAAGTTATATTTAGTTGCTCCTAGCGTAGATGATCAGCGATGCTACGAAGTGTTAAAGGATTTTAACGAGAATGCATCAGAAATTAAAGGTGAGAACGTCATTGATTTTATAACTGATATTGACGAGGCACCATCCGTGGATGACCTTGATGGGAGCATTAACAATTTAGTCGTATACGACGATGTGATGTTAGACAATAAAAAAAAACCCAGCTAGAATATTTTCCCGAGGCAGGCATAAAAACACCGAAGTGATATATGTCACTCAACGCTACACTCAGATTCCAAAAGTGATCAGAGATAACTGTAATATTCTTGCTGTGTTTAACGGCGTTGATACACATACGCTAAAAAATATTTGGCAGACATGGTGCTCCAATATGGACTTCAATCAATTTCGAAATTTCTTTTGTCATGCTCAGTCGGTCCCACACGGATTTATAACAATAAATTTGCATGATCCTCGAACACGATATCGTATCGGACTTGATCAAATATTCGGTTAACCTGTAGCAGCAGTGGGGGCGATGACAACATCGTTGCGACCTCCGATGATTGAAAAATCGCTAAGTCTCCGTTTGCCAAATGGAGACTTTCTTTTTTGGGGGTTAAAACATGAGATTTCGCAGGAAGGCTCTATTTTCCGTTTTAACGTTTCAATCAAAAAAGTCAAAAAAAGTTGTCCGATTCGCCCCCTCTGCTGCTCAAAATGAATCCCATCAAATTTGGTCAAATCCAATCAAGACTACCCTGGGCAAGTGATGACATTGTTAGGCAGTGCTCAAAGAAAACTTTGCTAGGCACAAGCCCAGGGTTGTTGATATAAATAAAGTCACAAGCCCTGAATGAAATTCCACAAGCATGAACTCAAATTTCCACATGCCCAAATTGTCACACAACATTGCAGTACCTATAATTCGAATATAAATTCAATATTGTTCAAAGGGTTTGAAGGTAATGCAAGTCACTATACTCAGTAGGGACTGGATGGTCCTGGTGTTTAAACTTCTCTGCCAGACTCTGCGCCAAGTTGATGGTTGATGTATGTCATTGTTATGTTTGTTTGCAATATGTGTAAAGAATAACAGCCCCATCCCCATTATCTTTCTTTTTCTGCTGAACACAAAGAAAAATTCCATCAACAAAGTGTTCTGAAATATATTTTTGTTTGGAGCTAATTGATTCTATCTGTGCAGTAAAATCTGACTTAAAGAAATGTTGCTACTGTTCACAAACTTGTCAAAATTATAATACATATAGCTTAACGTTTTCATTCAAGGCAATTGTATGTAATAACTTTTGTTCATGTACATGCATCCGGCATATCTTACCTTATACCTGTAATGGGTTGTTCCACATCCTGATCCTACCTATGCAGATTAGCACAATGGGCTCATCCACTGCAGCCTTCAAACACATTTCTGAGCTTTTGTGAGCTAAAGAAGTATTAGTGAAATGGTGGTTTATACCTGACCTCTTGGACATCAAATGCAGCTATTTAAACTGCCCAAGGAAGAGTTTTATCTCAGCTCCAACCATGACTGTTTACCATTTATATAATATATGTCAAGAGCATATACTGAAAGTGCTGGGTTGTTTTTTCCTCTAGTTTTGATGATTACTGAAAATTGTGTTTTCTTGAAACATGGCCGTAACTGGAGGTTTGGGAGAACAAAACTGTATGCTGTGTTACGGAATGTATGTCAATATCTTGAAAATACATCTACACATTTCATCAGGGTGGCCCTGAGTGGCCTAGTGGTCTTAAGCGCTCTTTGTTATGGATCACTGCCATCTCACCTATGTCTATGTGGGTTCAAATCTCCTATTTGGCCAATGTGGGTATGGAAGAAAGCTTTCCAGTAGCTTCTCATGGGTCGGTGGTTCTTTTCTGGGGTTTTCACAGGTACTTCCTCCACCATTAATACTGGCCGCCATGTAAAGCCTATCGTGTGATGAAAAATGGTGGTAAACCGTACAACAACAACAACATTTCATCAGTGTTACCTAGTGTTGTTCCGATTATCGATTATAATCGATGATCAGTTGGTTGAGTGAACCAATTCGCCAATCGATTGTGAAACGCCATAATCGATTGCATGGTAAGGGAGACAACTGTGAAGCGCTGGCACAGACTAGTTCAATCCCTTTGTTTGTTGGGAAGAAAACCGAGGATTCCGAACAAAATGTTAAAACCCCGCTAAATATCATACACGTGCCATGGATGAAAACGATCGCAAAATAATATATCCATATCCTGGAGGAAAAGCTCGTTCTCGTGTATGGACATATTTTGGATTTTACAAAATACAGGAGGGTCCACCGACAAAGGAGAATTTAGATACAACGAAGGTCATATGCAAACTCTGTAGAAAGGAATATGCAAACAAAGGTAGGTCCAGCTATTCTCATTGAAATCATTGCGGGGATACATTTATTTTTGGCAAATACATTCTCCAATACATAGTGCAAAAAATGAACAATATTCTAATTTTTTTGTGGTGCTACACGAAAACAAAATTATCATGGGATACGCTTTACATTTTAGGACTGTGGAACCATGATATTAGCCTTCCGATCCACAACAGTAAAGCTAAATTATTTATTCCCTTCATAACTTCCAAATATATAAACATACACCATAGTTAGATTTTTTTGGATAATTTGGAAACAAATAATGTCGTCAACGATGAATGCAATTATTAGGAGACAGAACAACCTCGTATAAAATAAATGAGTTGCACGCACGCACACGGAAAAACGTTTCATGGCATTCCAGTATCAAATATTTTAAATCAAGAATTTTATTTTCATTAAATCATTTGTGTACTTTGTGCTTTCCTCTAATATAGCATGTGTTGTTGTTAAAATACTTCAAATTTCTTTTCATAATAAAGCTCCATGTCATGATTATGATTGAAATACATAAATAATCACTAGATTATCCTGCTATTTAGGCATATATGATAATGACGGAAAAGTGATCTCTGAGGTTTGTTACAGATATTCCCTGAGACATGTGACTATTTAAAAACATAAAATAACTTTTTAAAATGTTGCAAATTAATTTTAAAATATATGTACAAATTAAATATTAATTTTAATCCTGATTTTCTTTAAATAATTTCATTCCATTCATTTAAGATACTTGTGCATAAAGAATTTGTTGTTTGCTCTTTTTTCTTCTCAATATAAAAACATTTATTTCAAATACATTCCAGGCAATACTACAAATTTGGCCTTTCATCTTGATCATGACCATAAGGAAATGGGATCAGCGACAGCAAAAGGTGCTGATGTTTCCCCCCAGCCACCCAAACAGACTAAGATTGATGAACAATTTAAGAAGCCAACAGAGAGGATGTCAGCTACAAAGCAGAACGAAATTGATGATGCACTCTTGAAACTTATTGTTGGCAAAGTTCTTCTGCTAAGCCTTGTTGACCATACATATTTTAGAAACTTTGTGATGCTTCTTAATCCAAGGTAAGTTTTAAATGATAACATTAAAAATTAGTAATATTTATTTAAACTGACAGTGAGAAAAGAAAAAAAGGTGTGAATCCATTTGATTCTAGATGTCAACACTGTTGAATTTTGAATTTTCATACCTAAATTAAGCAGTATTTAATTAAATATAATGCTGTCCTGTCTAAATAAACATTAAATAAATTCATTATTTTCACTATATTTAGACATAGTAAATATTCCAAATACATGTCTTGTTTGACTACCATGACTAAATGTTTCAAACTTTACATTTTCAGGTATGAAATTCCAGGTCGTAAATTAGTGTCCTCCAAACTAGCTGTGAAGAAAGACCAGGCTGAGAAAAAAGTAAAAGAGGAACTACATGATGTTCTTGATATAGCTGTTACTCACGATGCATGGACTTCATTAAATACAGAAAGTTATAGTACAGTGACTGCACATTTTATTTCCAAAGATTGGGAATTGAAAAGTGTTGTCTTAGAAACACGAAAAGTTGAAGGCAGTCACACTGGGGAAAATATAAAAGAAAGCCTGTTGGCCACTCAGAGGCGATGGAATCTTCCAACACCAACTGGAGTAACTGATAATGCAGCCAATGAGATCAAGGCTTTTGATTTACTTCAATGGACTCGATTTGGTTGTTATGGTCACAGATTCAACCTTATTGTGAAAAAAGCTTTAGCTATACCAGAACTGTCACGAATCATTGCAAAGCGGCGCAAACTGGTGACTTTTTTCCATCAAAGCACGAGCATAAATGATTTGTTAATGAGAAAGCAGCAGTTACTACTTGACATAGGTGCTAGAGGACACAAGCTCAAGATGGATGTTCCAACTAGATGGAATAGCACTCATGAAATGCTTGAACGAATGCTTGAGCAAACACCTGCTATTATGGCTGTTATCAGTGACCCAAACATAAGCAAGTCAACAGCCGCAACATTGAAAAATTATGTCTATACATTTGACGAACAAGCATTGGTTGAAAAACTTGTTTAAGTTCTCTCACTGTTCCTGAATGCAACAAACAGTGTTTGCAGAGACAAATCACCAACCCTTCATAAAGTTATCCCAATACTTCTTAAACTTACCAAATGTATAGAAACAAATGCTGATGATCTACCTTCAATTGCTAAACTTAAAGATGTAATGAGACAAGAACTTGACAATAGAACACAGGACAAAGATCTAGCTCTGTTGGGCTGTTTATTGAATCATACTATGAAGGATCTGGAGTTTCTATCTGACAGTGAGCGAGCAGATGGACATGCTCTGCTTTTAAAGGTTGCTCTTGATATGGCTGATGTTAAAGTGAATGTCCAAGTGGAACCAGTGACTAGTGATGAACAACCTTCAGACTCATTGCCACCTCTACCAATTGCACCATCACTACTAAATGTCAGAGATGACAACACTAAAACTGTGGTTACACTTAGTCCACCAAACAAGAAAACAAAGGTCAATGTTGACATGGATGATTGGTTGCAAGATGTTGTTTGCCTTGGTGAAAGTCAACAGCCAATAACAGATGTCATCCACCAGGAGGTTTCTAGATATCTAGTTGCTGCTCCATATGATACCAATCTCACAATGTTACAGTGGTGGAAACAAAACTGCCAGTTCTACCCCCATCTTAGCTTACTAGCTCGGAAGTACCTAAGTATTCCGGCATCATCAGTATCCAGTGAGAGGGTATTTAGTCTGGCTGGACATCTTGTCAGCAAGAAACGGGCTCGTTTAAGTTGTGACAATGTGGACCTGATAATATTCTTAAACAAAAACATTAACTATTGGTAATGTCAGTGTAACAAGCTCAAGAAGAAACAGTATTCTGAAAAATGATTTTTGTGTTCAGCATTGCTCAAACATTACATGATTTTGCTGATAAATAGTTCAGTTAGTTTGAAAGTTTTTGTAATTGGTGTTTTTTTGTTTTGTTTAAACTGCTTTGATTGTAGTATTAGTAACTAATGACAAGCAAGAAAAACATTTCTTTCTATACTTTAAACAATTGAAAAATCACATATGAATAAAAGTGTTCTGGGGGATTGTTAAGTCTTTCAGCCGCATAAAACTGATAAGCCAAAGAAAGTTGCTTTTGAGGTTAAAGTATATATATATATATATATATATATATATATATATATATATATATATATATATATATATATATATATATATATGTATAGAGAGAGAGAGAGAGAGAGAGAGAAAGAGAGAGAGAGATTAACTCCTATACATTTTTTAAATTTTAAACTTTTGAACAAAGATATAACTCTGTAACAAAAAAAATTAAAACTTACTTGTAGAAAGTTAGCAACCGATTATAATCGATTATCAGTAAGTTGTGTGCAACCGATGATCGATTATGAACTTCTAACCGATTCCCATCACTAGTGTTACCAAAGTTTCCTTGGGCAAATTAGAATTTCTTTTGACAAGCCCATTAGATACCCCACATAGAATAACGGATGAACCCAATCTAAAAATTAATGAGGCCCCTGGCATCAGAATATCAGACCTTTTTTTTAGCAGTCTTCAGGTGAAGAATTGAGATGTATTCTCCACCTCTCTGCAAAAAGATGGACCATTTGCATGTGACAGTAAAAGAATGCTTTGTGCAAGAAAAATATATATGTAATCACCAGCTTTAAACATTTTGCATTATCTTTGTTCAATTGAAATAACTGGAACAACAGATAATCTGGTACAAAAACAAATCCATTATTGTTTACATAACAACATATCTTATGTAAACAAGCAAAATAATACATGCAGTGTGCATAAATAAACAACCAACAGTGAGTACACTGATACCATGCCGGAACACAAGGTCTGAATAACTGTGGGAAAAAAACACTTGCACAAAGATTGATAAAAACATTTTAAAAATTAAATGCTTGCATCTTGAAGCATATACAATCCAACTTTTTAGATGGACAGGTACCCCCTCCCAAAGATTTCCTTGAATAATACTGAAAGGCCAAATGATATGATGTTCTGGTTGATGGGGTGCCATCGTCATGGCAAGGGGAGGTAATGGGTAACATTTATCTATATAGTATATACATAAGAAAGATGAAATTTTTGTCTTTTTGATATACGTGAACTAAGAGGTAGTGGAGTTTAGATATTAATACTAAATAAGAAATGTATTCAACTGGGAAAGCACATATCAGGATGCAAGATTTGATATTCATTCTTGAACAGTACGTTGTACAGGACAATATATTAATTAGAGCATTTTTCTACCACGAAATATACTTTATTTTACCCATAAATTGTTATATCACTATGTATAAATTATGCGTAATCAGATATGCAATGTCACTTCAATTTAGCCATGAATTCTCTGCTTCCATGTTCATATTGTATTTTACTGTACTTACCTGAACAAAAACTGCATGAGCTATGAATGGTAGTTTCCTCAATGTTCTTCCACTCAAACCAAAACTTTCTCTGTAAAACATTTAATACAGTTCACTCAACATTTAAATATCGTTTTCATCATTTCTATGTAGTAAAAGTGTTTACAAGGCTTAAAAAAAAGCAAAAAGCAATGACTCATCAAGAATGGGCTACAACTACAAACAAGAGACTAATTTTAAGTTGATCCTTTCACAATGCAAGCTAATATAATTTTGTAATACAAGCTATGTAAAACTCTAAAACATTTAAATCCTTTTAACTTTACCTATTTTATAGTACAAGTCACACGGGTCATGTAGGAATTCAACACTGACTATTTTAATAATGGGTGTGATTTTTTAAGAATTGGATTCTAAATACCTTTAAGTTAACTGACAAGTATTCACTTCATTTGGATTTGTATACATCCATATTCCTTTGGAAGGTCATTATTTAGATGCCCAAGAGGTGCATATGGCAAACCAATGTTAAAGTATTTATACATTTTTGAATAAAATGAAACTAAAGGTGTGATCAAATGAGATACAGAATGAATGACACATCCATGAAACCATGACGTAAATATGAAAGCTACGCTTATGGATAAATGTGTACTACCCTCAATTGTGATGATTCCACTGAACACGTTCTTATTTTGACTGAAGTTTAGTACATGACCACCACTGTAGAAGTCCATTGCCATAAATAAGTTTCTTGATGACAGTTAAGGTGCAGATCATTCAATAATCAGGACTGAATAGACATTGGTTATAGAAAGAGTTAAAATTATATTTAATTGAAAATGAGTAAATGTGCATACACGACCCAAGTGACTTGTACAATAATATTGTACAGTAGTCCCCCTCTTGTACGGACCCCCTGACCAGCGGCCACCCGCTCCTAACAGCCAGAATTCGTTAGCACCGACGAGTTTCTGTTCAAAAGTACCCCTCACGATAGGCCACCCGGCTAACGCGACCAGCATTTTTGTGCAATAATATAAAATTTACCCCTCATGAGCGGTCTCATTTTATTTTTAAATGTATCCAGAACCTATAATTAACTAAAATCTTGACGTAAGGTAAGCAATTTTGATTATCTCTATCATAGATACACGTCTCCGAGTGTCAAGTCGCCGTTAAAAGTGTCGACTAAAGACTTATAGTATATCGTTATCTATGAAAGTCGATGTTTACAGGAAATGGGATCAATAATGTTTTGATAGAGTTTGGGGTTTAACACCTATGTTGAGTTCTTCTCGTTGATGATTATAACCAGACGTAATTGTTATAATCATAACAAGATCAGCATATGCTAAAAATAGATTTTGTACATTGGCACACACAGACAACCTTTAAAAAGACAATAGGGTACCAGACAAAGACCGGAAAAATCACGTGACCACACAAAATGGGTTCCTTTACGAAGGCCGTATTTCGTAGACTCGACACAAGTTTTGTCTGCATAATTAAATCGCATACAGTCAGCAATAACCGAATAAATCATTACCAAACATTAAAATGTCATCACGTTAACGGATACATAATTTTCGAAGAAAGTCGGTTATTCTACTCGACGACATCGGGGGGGGGGGGATGGGGGGAGGGATGCCGAACAATTGTATGTACAAAAGACTCGTATAAACAAGTTTATGTTGAAATAATTTGAATAAACAAAGTAATAACCGATAAGAAGGTTATTCAGCAGCAGTGAGAAAATGGAGCAAATGGAAAGATAATTATGTATGTACCAAGATGTAAATGACGTTTTTGAATCCATTTGCAATGTACATGAGAACAATACCCGCTCGCATATCAAACTTACGCCAAGAAAGCAAAAATAGTAACGTATATTCAGTTGAAATAAATTTGTTATTATAACAAATTTTTTTTTATTGATTAATGTTTCATTTAGACGAAGATATTTAATGTTTTGAAGTATGTAGCTTTCTTACTACGTACATTATATATACATGTACTTCTCATAATAAATTTAGCCCCCCTCTGGAACGGCCACCCGTCTTATAAGGCCACTTTCCTGGTGCAGCAGGGGTGGCCGTATAAGAGGGGGACAACTGTACTACAATATAATCTGATAAGATTTGTTTCCAAAGAGATGGCCCTATAAATACAAGATCATGCCTATGACAGAACTTCTGGATCTAGATGATAAAAAACAACACTTTTTACACAACCTTAGCAGCCTTTTCACTCATCCAGCTGTTAGGTCAAGTGAATTTATGCCATAGACCTGTGTCCATTGTGTAATTTGTACTAATAGATGCATGGGCAACATATAAAAATCCAACCCATAAGGTATTCTGGGTTCCTGACCAATAGAACTAAAAGATGCTAAAGTGTTGCAGGAAAAAGAGACATCTCATAGTTCAAACATATTAGAATAAAGTCATATTTTCTGACCAAACACATCATTGTTGAAAATCCATTCCCATGAAGAACTGCCAAAAAAGATTACTGATTGGATTGCCTAGGTATACATGGAAAGATCTTCAAGTTGGGCGCCCTGTTTTGGGGGTGCATCATGTGTCCTGAAGTGGGTACTTTGATCCAATTGTGGGCAATATTAATAGTGATAAATATATTATTACACCTAATTTTTAATACAGAAAGTCATTGCAATTTTGTTTGGAATTTCACTTTTATCTTCAATGAGACAACGCACCTTGCCACACATCAGCATGATCTCATCCTGGAAACAGGAAAACAATACTGCTAATCTTAAAGGACCATACAAGAGGCATGACAAAACTCTAATTGACATAATTGACAATGTTTGACATATTCTCAAAATATGACTAGATAAGATCCATGCATGCAACTAAAAACTAAAACAAGGAGGTGCAGACTATTTGGACATATAAATTTGTACAGCACCATACACAGAACTTGTCTAGACGTTATAAAGACCTGAGGCATTATTTACTTTCCAAGTTACTCTGTTTTAAAACTGTACATGAAGTATTCATGATGTCCATGTCATCAATGTGTGTTGCATTATTTTTAACATCACTGTATATACTTAAGATGATCATTTAACTTTCAATACTGTTAATTCACTTCCACTTTGGGATTTTAACTGAAAATTTAACCACATTAAAGTTCGTTATAAAATGGTTTTTCTTTTTACTGCAGCAGCAACTCTTTGATTGAAAAACTTACCTGGCTATTTCCCAGAGTTTAATACTAAGCTTTGTGGCATCATTTTCTGTGAATTTCATCACTTCCAGGGACTTCAGGTCAACCAGCTGATGAACAGGGAAGATAATTCCTACCTACATGATAAGAATTGGAGAGAATAATCACCACTTATAACAGCAAAGTTTAAGGGGACTTTATATGTAAAAAGTGACAAATGTATGTTTCAATCAAATGGCTGTTGCTAAATTTAAATAAATAATATTGCTTTCTGGAATTCTGATTAACTTGAGTCACTGCTAAAAGTCAATACAGATCATAGCTCTGTATTTATATTGAACATAATGGTGTTGGTATGACATGGCCAAGGTTCGAACACGTTACCTCATGCAACTGTGGCATATGTTCTAAATGGCCAATGGCCATATGTAATATGAAAATTCCAAATAAGAAAGCCATTAAAACTATGGTAACCATATATTACTTGCGTAGTTAAAAGGTTGTCAGCACTACCCCACTATACAACCCTCATTTTAATACAATTCCTTTTTCTGTTAGTGGGTAAGGTAATAGATTCCATTGTTAATACTCTCACTACAGACATAATGCTTGATGATTCCCAAGAACAGCAATATAATGAGTGCTGAATTACTTATGGGAACTTTTCTCTTCCAAGAGATTCTAACTTTCAACTTCTCTCAATCAGAACCAATGAAATTCAGTCTCATAGAGGAACCATATTAAGCAGAATGCTGGATTACTGTGTCAACTATAATGGGATGCAGATATAAAATTATAAACTCATTGTTCAAAGGTGCATCTCAGTACGACAGACTTTGCAAATCATTTAACATACTTTATGTCATAGTGTGAATTGATTATTTATTATGAGATACCAATTTTCTTGGGTGGTGTGGTTTCAACAAGCATTTAGTTTTGGGGTTAAAATTAATTTAAATTGTTTATTACTGACCTGTAACTATTGCAATAGTTTCCTTTTCAGTGACTTACAGTAACCCTTCCAATGCTAAAGAAGAGAAGCCAAATCACATTTACTGATGAACTCTAAACAATCTTTTTCCATCGACAAGGCATGAAAATCACCTCTTTTCCCATTGCCAAGGTGATCTGAAAATAAGTCTTACAGATAAGGTTCTTGAAGGAAAGAGGTTTGGACCATGCCTAAAGAACACATGACTGATTCCATCGAGGCGTTAGTGAGCATGATGCTGGTCTCTGAAGTTCAAAATATTTCATGTCATCAGAAAGTTTAGATTTCAACCCATTGCTAGAACCCCTAGAAAATGTCTGTTTGAAACTGCTGCCATATAACCCTTAATAAAGGACATGAAACATTATCTTTCCCAAAGTAGAAGAGAAGAAAATCTGCAACTGCACTTACTGGAGTGATGGGAGCTAGGATCAATGCATTTCCTACTGTACCAAGCACTGAATATTCTCCATTTTGCATCCGAAACATTGGTAGTGGATTGCCTCTTAGCCTGAATGATGCAGTTGACAACCTTTCTTAAAGACTGGTCCTGGCCTATTGATTGCTTGAGATGAGTCAAACATTGAGGTAGACAATCCATGGGCTGTTTTCGCAGGAGAGTCCCTCTGTGCAGGTCCCTTTTAGATGGTAAACTTATTTGCTCATCTACCAACAGGTTAAACAGGTCGTTGAACCAGGACCACAGCAGTGGATATCTAGATTTGATGAAGCACCTGTGGGATTATTTTGAAAGGCGTGATGGTGTCTATGCAGATGCAGATGATCGCACTTTAGACTGAAAATATTCAATGCCCAGGCCATCTGATCTGGTACTATTGAGTAGGGCTGTCAAAAACCACGGAAAACTTACCCGGGTACCCGTTGCACCATTTAATGGGTACCCGGGTACTCGTTAGAGCATGGAAGACATGTACAACCCTTGAGCAACCATTTTTTCCCCCACTAAATTACGCATTACGCGTAAACGTAGATGGATTACACTTTTTCGGTATATCCACCTTCCAGAAATCTCGTATATATTAACATTTCATTAATCCCACAGACCGTATTTTAGAAACGACCGCTTTACGTAACTACAATATACGAGTACATGTACTCTTGTCCGTGGACTTGTACTTTCCTACAGTAACATGTTCTATTTATAGCAAACCTTGTTCTACTTTCCCCCATGAATTCTATTTATAGCATCTGTATGGCTTAGTGAGGAGAGAACAGACTATTTATTTATGTGGCTACTATATAATATGTCCAACAACTTTTGGAAATTTGCTTATTGTCGATATCACGTGACTGTATGACCTAGGTTGCGATATTTGTGTACTCATGTGACTAGAGATGCAAATAGCAAGATCCGGGATAAATTCCAGCAATGATGTACTTTCGTCTCGTCTGTCAGCAGATCAAAGGCATAACAAATGCTATGCTCACGATTTTTGAGAAAAATAAATCATATTCCTATCGATTTCATGCTGGTATATCTCGATGAAAGATCGTTCAAGTTTGATGGGCTGGCATGTAAGCTGCTACCCATGCCGACATCAAATGGTGCTGGCAAATTCCAACTTTTTTTATTATAGGAAATGCGCTCTGACCCTACACCCCAACAAGAATGTCCAAATATCAAAAATTGGGTGGCAAGGGTCAGAGGAAACTCGGACTACTCAGACCAGTGTGCTGCTGATGATATATTTTTTGATAGTGTTGTCAACAAATTTTTTTGTGAACGGGTACTCGTCATTAATTTTCAATACCCGGGTCTTTTGCTACGGTCAGGTACCTGAGTACCCGGGTACCCGTTGACAGCCCTATAGTATTGAGACAAAAGAGGAGTATGTTCTGTCTCGTGGCTAACAAGTTCATCACAGGTATACCCCTCGCTTTTTAAAGTGACTCTTTTATTGACTTGTGTAGAGAACAATCTGTGACAAACTGCTTGCCAGGATACCCCTCTTGTGGCAGATTAAGATAATAATCTCTTGTCTGGTCATAGGAGAAGGATCCAGACTTCCTTGCAATGAAAGAGTATTTGCACCTCCCTAATCCCTGATATCTTGTCAGAAGTGACCATCACACAATGGCAGTATATGATGTTGCAAAGCCCAGTAAGGCAAGAAAAATTGCTCACATATCCATGTTGTTTATGTGAAGGACCACTTCTTCCTGGGATCCCAGGTGTTAACTGGGACTTATCAGCAGCTAATCACAATTTATCCATGAATGCAGGTTGTGGTGAAAACAAATCCTTGGGGACTTTTACCTCCTTGTGTGGTCTCCAGTTTGTATAAACCAAGAACTAGAGAGGGCACAAGCCAAGAGGGGCAAGATTTGGTCAATTCTGTCATGAGGAAATTTATCTCCACATATAAAATCCAGAAAAAAATACAAGATCTAACTTCTCTAGGTTTTGTACCCATGATGGGTCACCATGGACCAGCAAAGGGACAGGTCCTTCAAATTGGAATCTCTGAGAATGTTGTATATCAACAAGTCATTGAATTAAAGGAGAATGGGAATCCCTAACAATCTCAAGTGGCCTGAAACTACCCCCCCCCCTACATCACACTGATAAAATGTTTGGGGATGGAGACATGGCTGAAAGGAGGAGCCTCAAATTGATATATATCACAGTCAAAACAAAAATGAAAATTTTCTGAGTAAAAATAAGATGGGTAAGTGAAAGTATGCACCTTGAAAATTGATGTAAACAGCCTAGAAAGGACCTTAATGTGTTCCTGATTGTGTTGGCAGTCTCTATTTTGAAGCATTCTTCCAGAAGAAATTGAAACTGCATATCAATTATGAACTGAAGCTTTATGCAATTTGTGACACCAGAAAGATCAAAATGCTTCAGTCCCATCATTTTACACCCTATTGACTGTGCCCTACTGCAGAAAGGTCAACATGTCTTTCCTAATTTAAATCAGTTTGGACTGGCAAAGGAAGATGGTGGTCCATGATAGTGAAGGATGTTCCCAGAAACAAAGTTGGTACATGTAGTCCTTTTTTCAGGTGGAATGGACCCACACATCATCTGCGATACCTGATCAAACCCCCTGATGAAAGGGCAAGATGAACTCTGACCAGGACACTGGGAAGACCGAGACACTGCCTGAGAGGGTGAAAATGCCAAGGGCCAATCCCCTCCCTCCTGGGGGAAGGGGACTGAGGATGAAAACTTTATATATTGGTCTTTCTGACTGCCTCACCTAGCAAATGATGGATGAGAGGACACTTAGAATTCAGGTTGCCTGTGAAACAATCGAGGCTGTGCCTGTTAAAGTAATTTACAAGACGATCTGATAGAGCAGTCAGGGAAGGCACACTTCTTGGCCTGCATTGAATCTCATTGAGCAGTCAGGGAAGGCACACTTCTTTGCCTGCATTGAAGGGTCCGGACATGATTCCATTCACTTGTTGATCCTTCAAATCTTGTGGCACCACAGAGGAAATGAGGCTTCTAAAATGCGTCAAAACATCAAGAGGTGCCGACTTAAATAGTTCTTGCTTTGGTCTATCAAGACCTTTAACATCTCCAAGGCAGCATCCCTGAAGAGGTGAAGAAACTCTGCAAATCGCGTTATCCACATGGATTGCATGCCGCAACCTTTTCTCTTTAGTTTTCAGCAAATGTTGAAACACTGCTGGAAACAATGATTCCTCCTTCAAGAAACTAAAGGAGGTCAACATAAAGAGAGCAACATGTTAGGTTGCTAATGAGAGTGCAAGCTTTAAGCTTTAATGAGAGTGCAAGCTTTAAGCTCCAAGACTTCCAAGGCTTTAACCGGGAGGCGAATCTAGGCCAACACGTGACGTAGCAGGGTCCAAACAGCAGGGTGGGATGGGGGAACATGCTTAAGGGGACAAGCTTGCAAATAGACCCTTTTTACTGCCCAGTGTCCTCATCCCTATGAAATCTTTTTTGTAAGCTCCAAGACTATAACATAATAGAGGAGCAACAGCAGTCTGCATATTATGCTATCCTAGAGAACCTCTATAGATTGGAGAGAAAAAAAAATTATTTTACCTTCAATGCCAGAAGACTTAAAACACAAGCCTGGAGGATGGAGGCAGTAAACTTTGCTGTCTTATCAACTGTACAAATTTCCTCCTCCTCCAACACCTAGCCCCACTGGTGGGAAGGATCTGGGGATCACATTTGTGTGAGAAAAGACAATTGCCACCTATTCCTTTGAGAACTTAAGTGTGGCTAGTGTTGCAAATGCTGGTCATATTCCCATACTATGAGACTTTATAAACTCTGACAAATACAATTAGAAACAAAACAAAAACAATTCCAGAAACCACCCACCCCAAAAGTTGAACATACTTACCCTACACCAGATCAGTAAAGGGGAATACAAAATTTTAAAACACTACTCACTCAACATGATGAAAAATAAATGCTAAAATCTACAAAAAGAACTGAGCTAACACTTAAATAAAGCATGGACTGAAGGGACAATAATAATTTCAAAGCTTAAATGACACAAATGTTTAAAACCAAAATTGGAGGAGAATTTTTGTTATTTTTATAAATGATACAGCACATATGTGTCATCCAAGGAAAAAGAAAATATCATTCAATATGTTGGCTAAGACAGTGGAGTCAAACTGGGATCATGCTATTTTCAATTCTGACACTTCAGTACTAATAATAAGAGGGAATAACAATTTCGACTGAGGACTAGGTGTAATAGAAAATGAAATTGATGCAATAGTAGCAAGTATAGTTCATTGATTTGACACAAACCATTATATGTCATACAAATTGAATGATTCATTGAAAAGAAAAAGGCTTCCTGATAAGTAATTTCATTCATTTTGACAAAACATTATATCTGTCATACAAATTGAATGATTCAGTGAAAAATAAAAGGCTACTTGATAAGTAATTTCAGTCATTTTGACACAAACATTATATCTGTCATACAAATTGAATGATTCATTGAAAAATAAACGTTTACCTGATAAGTAATTTCAGTCATATTGACACAAACCATTATATGTCATACAAATGGAATGATTCATTGAAAAATAAACGTTTACCTGATAAGTAATTTCAGTCATTTTGACACAAATCATTATATCTGTCATACAAATTGAATGATTCATTGAAAAATAAAAGACTGCCTGATGAGTAATTTCAGTCATTTTGACACAAACCATTATATCTGTCATACAAATTGAATGATTCATTGAAAAATAAAAGACTGCCTGATGAGTAATTTCAATCATTTTGACACAAATTGTTACATTTGTTATAACAATTGAATGAACATAAAAAATATTAGTACCATATAAAAATTCTAAGGTCATAGTATCTGTACTTGCCCCCCCCCCCCAAAAGAAAATGATAGATCTAATTTATCCTGATATAAATTGCCAATATATTCCTATAAATTAATTACCCAAAAGGAAGAATAATGCAAACCCTAATTAATTAAACAAAAGGAAAAAATATGATGCAAACCCTAATTTATTTTAAATAAAGGGAAGAATATGATGCAAACCCTAATTAATTCCTGTATGCATGAGTAGTAGATCTTGAATATAGCTGCTGGAGAAGGTAATCCAATGTACTGTTTGATATCAGCTCTGTCCACAAAAGCTAGATCAATGGCACCTGTCAAATTGGATGTTGTCAAAATCATCACATTTTCAGACCTGGTGATGAAAAAAAGAAGAGATAATAGCATTTATTGTAATAAGACAAAAAGGGCATATTGTTTTAACAATGTTAAAGCTGCACTCTGACCAAGTACCAAATCTAAGCTTCTTTTTAACTCATGACAATTTTATGAAGGGAATCATATTAATTTGACTCTATGTTTTATATATTGTGTAATTTTTTATGTTTTCAATCTTTAATGATCTCGTTTCACACGAATTCCTAGCAGCTGATACTATTTCTAATACTGATCTGAGTGCCAAATGTCCTACCACTATTAGCTATGGAGAGGCATTACTAGCTGATGGAAAGAATAATAATATTCGACCGAAGATGTGAGTGAAATGACGCAATGTGACAGCAACTGTCCTACAATACTTTTGCATTACAAATATGTACACTTTATTGTTATTTTATACCAGTAACTAATTTACCGATTTGCTGTTCATATTATTTTTCAGCTTACCTCAGTCTATCTTCTTTTCAACTCAAAATTTATAAAGATTATTCAGTTATTACTATCAGGTTTATTGTACACATGATCATTCAGTTAAGATTTCTGTACCAGGATCACTCACATACCTTTAAAATATTGCTGTGAAACTCTTCCTTCTGTCAAGTGATTTTTCTTTTAACATTAAAGATTATTATACATGGTTTTATTTAATAATATTCTTAGTGTAGGAATATTTTTACCTTTTGATTTGGTCAAGTTGAGTCAAAAGAGCATTGACAACTCTAATGGCATCTGATGGCTCAGACCCAGACATGGCACTTTTCCTTGCTGCTGTCAGACTCTCCACCTGTAAAAGCATGTACTTAATGAACTGATGATTTTGAGTCTCAATTAAGAAATATTATAATCACACTAATTAACTAGCCTGTATGATAATTGTGAGTTAAATAGTATTCCTATGTATAATAATTGTCACATTTGGGTAATGAAACTCATGAGGTGGGGAATTATATATGAAACATGTCACCATTAAAAGTATTTCATTAGCAGTTTAAAAAAACTCTTTAATATAACAATCTTAATTACCCTAACTATGCATCATGAAACAAAAACACCTCCTGACCTCAAATATTTAATATGCTCATGCTACAAAATCAATGTTAGATTTTTTATACCTTTGTCTTCTATACTTACACAATGTATTCATCACTTTTTCCTCTTGCAAAAAAATAATCAAGCAATACTATTTTAAATTGTTCAGTTAGTCAAATTTCATACGTATATACTAAAGAAAGTCAGTTGCATTCCCTCGGAAAACAGTCAACTTATTGGCATTTTGAATCAACAGGGAGTTTCCATAATTTGTTTATTTACATCTCTTCGAAAATGTGTTCCCGAGTTTTTTCCTTTTTATTTGTTTACTTTTTAGGAATAGTAAAACTAGACACTGCAAATTTTAGACGAGATTTTACTATAATGGACTATTCTAAAAACCAGAAATGGACAGTGATCAGTCTATCCATTTATTTACAACAAGAACTTACATTTTTTAAAAAATAATAACAAACTCTTTCTAATGATGATATTAATTTAATTCTGAAGACAAAATCATGGGAAAAATATTCACTGGTAATACGTCTAGAGTAGGTGCTACACACCTTGCAGACACTTTCAAATTGCTTTTCCCTTTGCATTATTGTGAGTAGTTATCAAACAATTGCAGTTTTTATCATGTCCAAAAAGGCATTAATTCCCAATTCTTGTCTGAATAGTGGTCAGTAGTTTATTAGTTTATAACGTCTCAGATTTATGATATAACTGCCACCAGTGTCACTCTGCTGCACTTATTTCATTCAATAAATCAAGTCTACTCATTCCCGCTATTAGTTTCATAAAAAAGAGGCGCATATGGGCTTGTGATTGCATAACCTGGTTGAGATCAGCCTAAAAGCCAAATAAAGTTAGTTGGCAAAGCAATCTAAGTCAGCACAACACATTTTGTAAAAATTTATTTCAATATTGTTCATATTTCTCTATATGCTGTATCTTCATCATTATTTATTAGGACATCACACCATCATCTGTCCAATACTTCAATACTGTTGTTAGAATGTTTTGTCAAAATTGGTCAAATTTTGTAGACCAAGTCTTTTTCTTCCTCTTATCTGATATGTATACCAAGCCTGAAACAAATGTCTTGGGCAAATTAATTCAAAGTTATTTTAGGAAAACAATAATATTAACAGACAGACAGATTGAGAGGTGGATACAGCAAAAGCCTAATCCACCTGTATCACATTCTGGTGATGGAATTAAACAAACAATATGGAGGCATCGATATCCTCTACCCAACCAAAGTGTCTGCCTGGAGACTTAATAAACTGTCAAAAATATCTTTTATGGGAATTTCCTATTTACAGAGAATTGATAGGCATCATGCTGATTGCTTCAGAAATAAAAATATCCTTTATGGGAATTTCCTATTTACAGAGAATTGATAGGCATCATGCTGATTGCTTCAGAAATAAAAAATATCCTTTATGGGAATTTCCTATTTACAGAGAATTGATAGGCATCATGCTGATTGCTTCAGAAATAAAAAATATCCTTTATGGGAATTTCCTATTTACAGAGAATTGATAGGTATCATGCTGATTGCTTCAGAAATAAAAATATCCTTTATGGGAATTTCCTATTTACAGAGAATTGATAGGCATCATGCTGATTGCTTCAGAAATAAAAATATCCTTTATGGGAATTTCCTATTTACAGAGAATTGATAGGCATCAGGCTGATTGCTTCAGAAATAAAAATATCCTTTATGGGAATTTCCTATTTACAGAGAATTGATAGGCATCAGGCTGATTGCTTCAGAAATAAAAATATCCTTTATGGGAATTTCCTATTTACAGAGAATTGATAGGCATCATGCTGATTGCATCAGAAATAAAAATATCCTTTATGGGAATTTCATGTTTACAGAGAACAGATAGGCATCATGATGATTGCTTCAGAAATAAAAACATAAAAGGTGTATGATGAACAGACACAAAAATAATAATGGCATTGAAGAACTGTTAATAGAAAATGGAACATCAATAGACTAATATATGTACCAAATTTCATAGAGATAATGAGCTATGACATAAAATATCCAATCCCATGGATTTACACTGAATGACTATCAGTAAGCACTGGCATGTACAAATATTATAAATGGCCCAGACATTTTAGTGAAAACTGATTTAGCTTCCATAAGATTTTATTCATTACAAAAACTAATTGGTACAAAATAACATCTATGAATGACTAGTATTCCGTTTATTCAAAATCGCACCATAATCTATCAAGAACTGGTAAAATAATCTGCCATAATCTATCAAGAACTTTTAAAATAATCCACCATAATCTATCAAAAACTGGTAAAATAATCCACCATAATCTATCAAGAACTGGTAAAATAATCTGCCATAATCTATCAAGAACTGGTAAATAATCTGCCATAATCTATCAAGAACTGGTAGAATAATCTGCCATAATCTATCAAGAACTGGTAGAATAATCTGCCATAATCTATCAAGAACTGGTAGAATAATCTGCCATAATCTATCAAGAACTGGTAGAATAATCTGCCATAATCTATCAAGAACTGGTAGAATAATCTGCCATAATCTATCAAGAACTGGTAGAATAATCTGCCATAATCTATCAAGAACTGGTAGAATAATCTGCCATAATCTATCAAGAACTGGTAAAATAATCCGCCATAATCTATCAAGAACTGGTAAAATAATCTGCCATAATCTATCAAGAACTGGTAAAATAATCCACCATAATCTATCAAGAACTGGTAAAATAATCTGCCATAATCTATCAAGAACTGGTAAAATAATCTGCCATAATCTATCAAGAACTGGTAGAATAATCTGCCATAATCTATCAAGAACTGGTAGAATAATCTGCCATAATCTATCAAGAACTGGTAGAATAATCTGCCATAATCTATCAAGAACTGGTAGAATAATCTGCCATAATCTATCAAGAACTGGTAGAATAATCTGCCATAATCTAAGTAAAATTAGTATCTGAGTGACAAACAATATACTGTTAATTACACTGGTTTACTAACATGCTATCACATCTGTCTAACACTAACAGCCTCCTCTTGGATTCCACTTTTTGAATTAATTAATTTGAAAAACTATTTCAATCTGCAATTAAACAGCTGCAAAATCATGTCAGGTCATCATCTCAGTTTAAATAGTTTTGTCTAAGAATGCAGCAATAAACCATTAAGCAATTACAATCCACCTGAGTTTCTTCTTTTCCTGAAAAAAAGTTTGAGATGACAATAAGAAGGTTTACCATTAGAGTTTAATTAAACCATAGCTTTGTGCCATAATGTTTATTATGATGAATTCATAACCACTGGAACAACTACATACATTTAATAATGAACATCAATGTACAATAATCACTGTACAATAATATGAACCCTGGATATAGCAAGTGTCTAGTCATCCCAACATTGATCTTAGTCAAGTCATAATACATCTATCATGTTGGTCAGTATTATCAAAAAAGAAACCACATCCATGTAAGCTTTAACAATGTTTATAAACTGTATATTTACCTCATCAATTAGCACAAATACAAGAGCATCTTTATCATCCAGTAATTCATGTATCTTCTGGAACATCTTCATCACAAGTTTTCCACTCTACAAGAAAAATACATGGAAAATTTAAGATAAATAATAAAAAGATGTTTTATGACATGACAGGCTTACATAAAAACGTTTCTAGAAACCATTTTTCCATAACAGATTTAATTGTTATGCCTGAATTAAACACGCCCCTCCCTTACATGACTTGGAAATGTAGAACAGCAGTAGATGTAACCTGGTGAAAAAAGACAATGATTATACCAAAACAATAATGGTTGGCATGTATGCTGTTTTCATGAAAAGGAAAGACCTTAGACAATGGTAACTTGTGCTCCTTATAATCATCTCATTAACAATATTACTGCCTTTTACTGAAACTTCTTCTGACACAAAAATATTTAATTTAAAATTACATTCTACTAATCTACTACTTATTTTCGGAAGAAATCAAGTTCCTTATATAAGTTAAAAACTTTTAAAACAAATTACCCCAGCATTCAGTGAGGGCTAAAAAGCAAAATATTTTGGACAGCAGTTCAAAGTAAAAAAAATATTCAGTCACCACATCTGCTCTTTTAACTGAAATCAGCTGCATCTGAAAACTCTGATTGCCTGTACCAATTCTGGCAACAACATAGAATTTACATACATAATTCAAGAATGAATTCAGAAAGTACCTCAGAGAACCATTTGGAGAACAGACTATGACTGTTGATCTCAATGAGCTGCCCATAGCTGTAGCGGTCAGAAAGACGTATACTCAATTTTTGTGCCAGGGCTCTGCAGAGGGATGTCTTTCCTGTACCTGGAGGTCCTGAAAGATGGTGAGAAAAAAAATATATTTAATAATTTCATACAAAAGATTCACAACAAAGTATAAAATGATCTTCCAGAAGTTAGCACAAGAAAATCAAACAACCTGACAAGGAACCATTCACATCATTTCTGCATAACTATGACTGCATCTTATAAAGAATTATTGAAATCTTGATTGGTTATAATCATGGCAAAATTCTGTCTATGTGCATGGATGAACTTGTGTATTTACCAGTCAGCACCCCACAGTACTTACATCTTACTTATGTAGTGCACCATAAATTGTTTACAAATACATTATACCAAGTGTAGTCTAGTAACATAGTGAATTAACAAATTGCCCTTATACTGAGTGTAGTCTAGTAACATAGTAAATTAACAAATTGCCCTTATATTGAGTATAGTCTAGTAACATTGTGAAATAATTAACAACTTGCCCTTATACTGAGTGCAGTCTAGTAACAGTGAATTAATTAACAACTTGCCATTATATTGAGTGCAGTCTAGTAACAGAGTGAAATAATTAACAACTTGCCATTATACTGAGTGCAGTCTAGTAACAGTGAATTAACAAATTGCTCTTATAACTGAGTGTAGTCTAGTAACAAAGTGAATTAATTAACAACTTGTCATTATGCTGGGTATAGTCTAGTAACAGTGAATTAATTAACTTGTCCTTATACTGAGTGCAGTCTAGTAACAGTGAAGTAATTAACAACTTGCCATTATATTGAGTGCAGTCTAGTAACAGAGTGAAATAATTAACAACTTGCCATTATACTGAGTGCAGTCTAGTAACAGTGAATTAACAAATTGCTCTTATAACTGAGTGTAGTCTAGTAACAAAGTGAATTAATTAACAACTTGTCATTATGCTGGGTATAGTCTAGTAACAGTGAATTAATTAACAACTTGTCCTTATACTGAGTGCAGTCTAGTAACAGTGAAGTAATTAACAACTTGCCATTATATTGAGTGCAGTCAAGTAACAGAGTGAATTAATTAACAACTTGTCCTTATACTGAGTGCAGTCTAGTAACAGAGTGAAGTAATTAACAACTTGCCATTATATTGAGTGCAGTCAAGTAACAGAGTGAATTAATTAACAACTTGCCCTTATACTGAGTGTAGTCTAGTAACAGTGAATTAATTAACAACTTGCCCTTATGAGTAGTCTAGTAACAGAGTGAGTTAATTAACAACTTGCCATTATATTGAGTACAGTCAAGTAACACAGTGAATTAACTAACAACTTTCCATTATATTGAGTGCAGTCAAGTAACATATAGAGGATACTTGCTTGAAACGAGTGAATAACGGATATATTTCATCGAGTGGATAAAAATACTAGAGTTTTTATCCAAGAGATGAAATGTATCCGTTATTCACTCGTTTCAAGCAAATATTTTTTTTATTTTATGGTCACATACGTTGGCTACCTCAAATCTGCTCTTTCACTCGTTTATTCACTCGTTTCAAGCAAATATTGTGACCCAAAAATGTAGTTCCTGTAGTGAAAAAATATTGTTATTTTTTCACTGTTATTTTTTCACTGCAGTGAAATATCAATATTATTTTAACTAGAAAATCAAGTAATTCACTGCTGAGCATAAAATAAAGTGAATTAATTAACAACTTGCCATTATACTGAGTGCAGTCAAGTAACATATGGAATTAATTAACAACTGCACCACATTAGGATATACTCTTAATACAGCCTTACACATCATCATCAAGGGTGACATGGCTAACTGTGTGAACTTTACATAAGTGAAAATGAAATCACGATTATTTTGACTTTCAAATTCTTGACAGCATTCTTAATTATTTCTGCCTTACCATGCAGAAGAACAACTTTGTTCCATGAAATCACATTAGCATTGACTTTCCTGTCAGAAAACAGCAATGTGGTGGTGGCATAGCTTAGTAACTGAAATGAACAAAAAAAATATAATGAGATTACTGTTTAGCACTTATATATAGATGGAGTTTGGAATCACTCATTGTGTTTGTAAAAAGAACCAAAATGTAAATCAATGATTCTAAAACTTGCATAGGCAAGGTGTATGTGTGTGATTAGGATTCTTAATGTAGCTTTAATATGTAGTCATATTGCTATGATGTCTGCAGTGTGGTAGCTTATGGTGTGCTTGGGGAATCATGACACAGACATGTAGCATGATATCCCACCCAGTCACATTATCCTGATACCAGGCTGACCAGTCCTAACACTAACCTCTGAATGCTAAGCTCTTAGAGAGGGAGTTGTTAGTACCATTTTTGTAAGTCTTTGGTATGACTCAGCAGGGATTCAAACCCATGACTTCCCGCTTCCGAGTTGGACGCTCTAACCACTAGGCCTCTTATGTGGTTCCATAGGCAAGGTTAATGGAAACTGGCTTGACAAGCCAGACTGACTTTATCCAACCACAGCATATTTAAGTGGTGAAAATTATATGCAAATCTGACTCACAATGACATTTGTTTACATCTCCTGTAGTCAAAGACTGCACAAAACACTGCAATAAATATGCAACAACACTGCAATAAATATGGGATCTGCAATCAGTAATCCTATCTGACATGACAAATTCAAAAATATAATATGTAATTGTGAAAGTGACATTTGAAGATAAATATGGATCTACTCTAACTGGTACGGTGTACCATATCAAAGAAAGTGACATTACATGGATTGGACATTCTGTGTTCAAAAACGAGTTTGTCTTTGTAAAATGTTATGTTTGTTTGGATGGATACTTGCTTTCTCATTTAGTTTGTGAAAAAAAATAATCTAATTTTACTAGTTCAACTTTGAGACTAACTTATGCATAATAAATAAAAGATGCAGCATTTGTCAGAATGCACAAACTGAATCATTCTATTTTCTATCTAAATAATTCTCTACTAAAAAAATAAATAAATGTGATATGAAGAATCTGAAATGGGTAATGATTTTATATTGAATTTAGGCCAAAATTACAAGTCTTCCACAAAGTTATGGCTCTAAAATCAATCATTTTCATCCTCACCCCCATTGCAAGCTATCCACAAAGGTTTGACTAAAATATCAATCATTTACTCCCAATACAAGCCATTCAGAAAGTTTTAAATGCAAAATCTTCCTCCATAACCCAATTTCAAGCCATGCATAAAGTTTTCACTACAAATTCAAAACATTCTCTTCCTTACCCCAATTGCAAGGTGTCCAGAACATTTTGATTCCAAAATCAATCATTTTCTTCCTTACCCCAATTGCAAGCCATGTACAAATTTTTAACTCCAAAATCAATCATTTTCTTCCATACCCCAATTATAAGCCATCACAAAAATGTTCACTTCAAAATCAATCATTTTCTTTCCTACCCTGCTTACAAGTAAACCACAAAATTTTCACTCCAAAATCAATAATTTTCTTCCATAACCCAATTTCAAGCCATCCATAAAGTTTTCACTACAAATTCAAAACATTTTCTTCAATACCCCTATTGCAAGGTGTCCAGAATGTTTTGACTCCAAAATCAATAATTTTCTTTTTTACCCACATTGCAAGCCATCCACAAATTTTTGACTCCAAAATCAATCTTTTTCTTCATTACCCAAAATTATACGCCATCACAAAAATGTTCACTTCAAAATCAATCATTTTCTTCATTACCCAAAATTATACGCCATCACAAAAATGTTCACTTCAAAATCAATCATTTTCTTCCTTACCCCAATTGCAAGCCATGTACAAATTTTTAACTCCAAAATCAATCATTTTCTTCCATACCCCAATTATAAGCCATCACAAAAATGTTCACTTCAAAATCAATCATTTTCTTTCCTACCCTGCTTACAAGTAAACCACAAAATTTTCACTCCAAAATCAATAATTTTCTTCCATAACCCAATTTCAAGCCATCCATAAAGTTTTCACTACAAATTCAAAACATTTTCTTCAATACCCCTATTGCAAGGTGTCCAGAATGTTTTGACTCCAAAATCAATAATTTTCTTTTTTACCCACATTGCAAGCCATCCACAAATTTTTGACTCCAAAATCAATCTTTTTCTTCATTACCCAAAATTATACGCCATCACAAAAATGTTCACTTCAAAATCAATCATTTTCTTTCCTACCCTGATTACAAGTAAACCACAAAGTTTTCACTCCAAAATCAATCATTTCCTCCTTAGCCCGATTGCAAGCCATGCACAACTTTTTTTTACTTAAAAATTAATTACATGTATTCTCTTCAATACCCCATAAGCAAGGTGTCCAGAAAGTTTTGACTCCAAAATCAATCATTATTTCCCTTTTCTCCATTACACACAATCCACAAAATTAAAAAATAAAAAGGTCAAACGTTTTCATCCTAACCCCAATTATAAGCCATCCATAAAGTTTTGACCAAAAAAAAAAAAAAAAAAAAAAAAAAAAAATTCTTTCATATCCTAATTGCATGCCAACAACAAGGTTTTGACTCTAAAATCAATTATTTTCTACCGTACCCCAATTACACGGCATCAACAAAGTTTTGACTCCAAAATCAATAATTTTCATCCTTATCGCAATTACAAGCCATACATAAAGTTTTGACTCCAAAATCAATTGATTTCTACCTTACCACTATTAGAAGCCATCCACAAAGTTTTCACAAAAAAAATCAACTAATCAATTTCTTCCTTACCCCAATAACAAGCCATTCACAAAGTTTTGACTAGAAAATTAATCATTTTCTTCCTTACCCCAATTACAAGGCATTCACAAAGTTATATCTCCAAAATCAATCATTGTCTTCCTTACCCTAATTACAAGGCATTAACAAAGTTTTCACAAGAAAATTAATCATTTTCTATCTTCACTCAATAATAAGCCATTCACAAAGTTTGGACAAGAAAATTAATCATTTTCTTCCTTGCACCAATAACAAGCCATTCATAAAGTTTAACTAAAAAAATGAATCACTTTCTTCCTAACCCAATTACAAGGCATTCACAAAAGTTTTGACTAGAAAATTAATAATTTTCTTCCTTACCCCAATTAGAAGGCATTCACAAAGTGATGACTAGAAAATTAATCATTTTATTTTTTACACCAATAACAAGCCATTCACAGTTTTCACAAGAAAATTAATCATTTTTTTCTCATACCCAACTAACAAGCCAGTCACAAAGTTTTCACAAGAAAATAAATAATTTTCTTCCTTACCCCAATTACAAGCCATTCACAAAGTTATGACTCCAAAATCAATCATTTTCTTCCTTACCCCAATTACATGGCATCCACAAAGTTTTTACTAGAAAATTATTCATTTTCTTCCATACCCCAATAACAAGCCATTAACAAAGTTTTGACAAGAAAATTAATCATTTTCCTCCATACCCCAATAACAAACCATTTACAATGTTTCGACTAGAAAATTAATCATTTTTTCCTTACCCCAATAACAAGCCATTCACAAAGTTTTGACTCCAAAATCAATTGATTTCTACCTTACCACTATTAGAAGCCATCCACAAAGTTTTCACAAAAAAAATCAACTAATCAATTTCTTCCTTACCCCAATAACAAGCCATTCACAAAGTTTTGACTAGAAAATTAATCATTTTCTTCCTTACCCCAATTACAAGGCATTCACAAAGTTATATCTCCAAAATCAATCATTGTCTTCCTTACCCTAATTACAAGGCATTAACAAAGTTTTCACAAGAAAATTAATCATTTTCTATCTTCACTCAATAATAAGCCATTCACAAAGTTTGGACAAGAAAATTAATCATTTTCTTCCTTGCACCAATAACAAGCCATTCATAAAGTTTAACTAAAAAAATGAATCACTTTCTTCCTAACCCAATTACAAGGCATTCACAAAAGTTTTGACTAGAAAATTAATAATTTTCTTCCTTACCCCAATTAGAAGGCATTCACAAAGTGATGACTAGAAAATTAATCATTTTATTTTTTACACCAATAACAAGCCATTCACAGTTTTCACAAGAAAATTAATCATTTTTTTCTCATACCCAACTAACAAGCCAGTCACAAAGTTTTCACAAGAAAATAAATAATTTTCTTCCTTACCCCAATTCCAAGCCATTCACAAAGTTATGACTCCAAAATCAATCATTTTCTTCCTTACCCCAATTACATGGCATCCACAAAGTTTTTACTAGAAAATTATTCATTTTCTTCCATACCCCAATAACAAGCCATTAACAAAGTTTTGACAAGAAAATTAATCATTTTCCTCCATACCCCAATAACAAACCATTTACAATGTTTCGACTAGAAAATTAATCATTTTTTCCTTACCCCAATACAGGGTTCATACTCAACTATGACTGATAAATTCAAAGACTTTTCCCAAACTTTCAAAGACCACAAACAGAGATTTCCAAGACCTATTTTTGCTAACATTGTGTATACAGGTTATAAGAGAAAACAACGAATGCCAAATACCACAATATTTTTTACTGATTAAAGTCAAACTATACTTAATTGCCTAAAATTGCATTATAATGATCTAGAAAATAGGTTAACATTTGTTGTTTTTTTCTCCAGAAATATGTAACATACGTGTCAGATTTAATACAACATAAATTGTTCTCTTAAAAGACATCAGCACTGCTTTAAATGCATTATTTAATTTGCTTTTTTTTCTCTTCAATCATTTTGGAAAGAGATGCCACCACTGTCATCTTTTCCTCTGCTCTTCTCTTCTGACAAGCACAATGAGTCCTTTTAATTCTGCCTCTTCTGCTTTCTGTACAGAGAAAGCATGTAGGCTGGCAATGTCAGCGTCAAGACGCAGCTTTTTGGCTTTAAGTTCTTCCACTTCATCCAAGGCCAACTCCCGTTTCTTTCCTTTTGGGTTTTTCTTCTCATCCTTCTCCTCTGCATTCTTCTTATCCAGATAGGCATGGTACTTATGTCTTGCAGAGGAGGCATATGTCATCATTTCATTGCTAATGATGATTTCCAAAGGTCCACCAGCTTTTCTCATTGTGTCAATGATTAACCTTTGAGCTCTGAGGCTTTCTCTGCTGAGGTTCTCAACAGATACCTGTTTGTTGATAGAAAATCCTCTCTCCACTGTTGCCTGCCCATGTGATAACAACATTTTCTGGAGAACATTCCAAAGTTCAACATATTCATTTCTTTTGGAAAGGACAGAATAAAACACTTCATCAAGTCTGTCATCTGTTCTACTGAAGCATTTCAATGGATGATTGTCCGATTGGATAACTTCATCCACTAATTTTCCGTACTGAGTTAATATTAAATCACATCGGGACTCTAATTCTCTCCCTGCCTCACACATAATTTTTAGGACCCTACGAAGTTTTGTTTCTCCCTTTTCCTTGTCTGATCCTGATTGCATAAGTCCAGGGTCAGCCCAGGACATGTTTTTCACCAAGGGATATTTTAGAGGTGATTTCTCAAACAGCTTCTTTACCATTGCAATCATAAAGTCTCTGCACTCTGTTCTGAAAGCAAATCTATCCCTGTCTGAAGCTCCTACCTTTAACAATGTTTCTGAAGCTGAAAAGCCAACCTTAACTTTTCCTGCATCAAGGAAATTCTCTTTCTTATCAAACCCGATGCTCACTAATGCGGTTACAGAATTCGCCTTGGACATGATTTCAGGTTTCACATAACGTGACATGAGGTCTTTCACTAAAACTCCCAGGTCTGTGGCAAGGAATGGAAGCATAGGTTTATCCGTTTGGTAAGCCTCCAAAAAAGGTAGTGTGATTCTGGCAATAGTTACAAAGAACTGCAGCTTAGCTTTAATCAAAGGATCCCCAATAGCATCAAGAACATTCTTAAAGGACTTGCAGGTTGGTACTGTTATCTTTTTATTCTTCACAGCCGAACAAAAGTCAGCAAGATGAGGCAAAAGGAAAATGACCCTCTCCGCTGGTTCAATATTCTCAAGCCACCTGAAACAAGGAAAATCATAATTAGTTTGATTAAAACAGAAAAGAATTCAACAATAGAAATTGAAACAAAACAAAAAAATACAAATAATTACGGTAGCAATGAGTCAGAGAACTTGAATTTTCTTTCAATACCAAGTAAGTTAAATTTAAACACTTTCAGAAATTAAATGAATTAAAAAAGTAAAATAGACTATAAATAGACATCGAGTAAACCAAACAAATATTTGTACCTGTGTTTACAATACTTGAGTGGAAATACAGTTGATCCTGTAAAGTCCACGAAATCTTGTCTTCTTGCTGGTGAATCATGGTATAGGTGGTAAACACTGCTCAGAAGAGTTTCCAAATCCCATGGTACTGCTGCACAGCCACTGCGAAATGCATTATGCATAACATGAAGTCCACAGCTACCAACTTCTAACATTTTCAAGGGTGTTGAATGTGAAATATGAGACTGCAACAAGTCATACAATTTCCAATTAACTGCTGGTCCATCCATCAACAGCTGTAGAAGACCCTTATATCCTATGTCAGACACAATGGGCTCAAACTTGTCCACCAGATCTTCAGCACGAGCATGACCAAGAAATTCAGAAGTGAGATAATATGTGCTGATTTTGTTGCAGTCCCATATCCGTACATGCAAGTCCATTTGCTTCTCCTGCATATCTTTGTTCAGAGTCTCATCAAACAAAAGGACATACAAGTTGGCCTCTCTCACTTTCATCAACAACTGATCAGCAAAAAAAGGTGCTAATCCAAACACACCAAGATAAGCTGTCTTGCGTTCACTGCATGAAAACTGTTCAGCAATCTTACTGTCAGGAAAATTTGCTTTGAAAATATTGTTGATGCCCTTGCATGAGTTCATGCAGTAGTGGCTGTGAATACATTTCATTGCCCAGAGAACTTCAGCCCGTAGTACTTCAGATTTAGTGCAAAAAGTATTTAAACTAGTCTTTAAAGTAGAAGTTGCTGGAGCTGCTTTGGTAGGCTGCTTTGTACTTATCACAGCATCTGCTGCTGGATGTGAAAAGTATGCACTTACTGGTGCGACTTGTTTTGCAGATATTGTATTTTGTTGGTGCTTATATCCTAGAAACAAAACAAAAGTAATTATCACTGCAAGAATTTTAATGAATCTAAATGAAAACATACAACTTCATGATGCATGAAAGTAATTTTTAAATCGGTTTTACATGCTAGTAAGAAAAGCTATTTAGACACAAATTACCATTTAAAAATGGCTTCTGAAAAAGTGAAATAAAATATTGTTTTTTATTAAAAAAGGCTGTGATGTGTGGCACCTAATTCTCTGACTTTAAAATTAGGTTAGGCGGGTTTTTCCCCATTTTTTGTAATAAACATCTTTAAATTTAGTAATATTTCACGCACTTCAAAGTACTGGACAAAACAGGTTCTATATATAGCAACCTGTTTGTTTCGTTGAGGCTTTTTTTTTATAATTTTTTTTTTTTTTTTTTTTTTTTACTCGCAATTCAAGAACAAGAACTCTTGTTTAACTCTAATATAGTGTACGCATGCGCACTTTGAAACTGTTTATCCGTGAATTTAATTTATTACAATGGATGTTTCTGTATTAAATCAAGGAATATTGTTATGTAGAACAAAATTTTCGAAAATGATTTTTTTTCCTCAAACGTGTTAAATAAACCGACAGTAGAAGTAAATTTAAACAGGCCCTCTTTTGCTATATCTCCCAAATCATCAAACTAAACGATCTTATTTTATACCCGACGAGTAATGAATTACCATTATTTTTCCAAAAACTACCAATTGCTTATACTTCTGCATCTTTGTTCCACTAAATGAACATGTAGTTACTAATTTGCAACCCACCTTTGGCATGACTTGTAAGGGCTCCTTCTCCCATTGAAGCCAAGTTGATCGTCTTTTTACACAGCGTACAAAACGCCTTTCGTTTGCATAACTTATTCTTTTGCAGCCATTCCTTGTACTTCTCTTGTTCAAGCCAGATATCGTTGAAAGAGCAAAGACCTGGCATTTTTAAACACTGAACTTGCAGACGATGTAAATCGAATGAAGAAATTTTGAATTCTCGAGCGTATAACTTTCGCGAACTTTCTACGTAGAATTAGTGTAATTAACATTTTGATTGGCTAAAACTGATGGACTCGTCCAGTCAAATTGAACTATTCGTCAAACGAAAGAAGCCAGGAAAACCAGCTGCATCCGAAGCTAACGACCTTGGGCAATTTTATTGGTGACTTCCTTTGATGAAGTGTGTAGCGGCACCGTATTGCTTTGATGAAGAGTGCATGTGTGATTGAAGTCGCCGCCGCGGCATACTTTGGATGGCCAAACAAAACAAAGCCTCTTTTGTTATTGCGGCGGCAATAAACTGAACGGGTCATAAAAAGAAAGAAACCAGGATAACTAGATTACATCTGAATCTAACAACCTCGGATAATTTTATTTGTGATTCTGGAAAGAAATTATTTTTTGGGGGGTTTATTTCAATTTTCAAAGACTTTCAAAGACCTCAGGGTAATATGCTCGATTTTCCCAAACTTTCAAGGCCTTGAAAACGCTACCTCATTTTTCCCAAACTTTCAAAGACCTTCAAAGACCGTACGAACCCTGCAATAACAAGCCATTCACAAAGTTTTGACTCCAAAATCAATTGATTTCTACCTTACCACTATTAGAAGCCATCCACAAAGTTTTCACAAAAAAAATCAACTAATCAATTTCTTCCTTACCCCAATAACAAGCCATTCACAAAGTTTTGACTAGAAAATTAATCATTTTCTTCCTTACCCCAATTACAAGGCATTCACAAAGTTATATCTCCAAAATCAATCATTGTCTTCCTTACCCTAATTACAAGGCATTAACAAAGTTTTCACAAGAAAATTAATCATTTTCTATCTTCACTCAATAATAAGCCATTCACAAAGTTTGGACAAGAAAATTAATCATTTTCTTCCTTGCACCAATAACAAGCCATTCATAAAGTTTAACTAAAAAAATGAATCACTTTCTTCCTAACCCAATTACAAGGCATTCACAAAAGTTTTGACTAGAAAATTAATAATTTTCTTCCTTACCCCAATTAGAAGGCATTCACAAAGTGATGACTAGAAAATTAATCATTTTATTTTTTACACCAATAACAAGCCATTCACAGTTTTCACAAGAAAATTAATCATTTTTTTCTCATACCCAACTAACAAGCCAGTCACAAAGTTTTCACAAGAAAATAAATAATTTTCTTCCTTACCCCAATTACAAGCCATTCACAAAGTTATGACTCCAAAATCAATCATTTTCTTCCTTACCCCAATTACATGGCATCCACAAAGTTTTTACTAGAAAATTATTCATTTTCTTCCATACCCCAATAACAAGCCATTAACAAAGTTTTGACAAGAAAATTAATCATTTTCCTCCATACCCCAATAACAAACCATTTACAATGTTTCGACTAGAAAATTAATCATTTTTTCCTTACCCCAATAACAAGCCATTCACAAAGTTTTGACTCCAAAATCAATTGATTTCTACCTTACCACTATTAGAAGCCATCCACAAAGTTTTCACAAAAAAAATCAACTAATCAATTTCTTCCTTACCCCAATAACAAGCCATTCACAAAGTTTTGACTAGAAAATTAATCATTTTCTTCCTTACCCCAATTACAAGGCATTCACAAAGTTATATCTCCAAAATCAATCATTGTCTTCCTTACCCTAATTACAAGGCATTAACAAAGTTTTCACAAGAAAATTAATCATTTTCTATCTTCACTCAATAATAAGCCATTCACAAAGTTTGGACAAGAAAATTAATCATTTTCTTCCTTGCACCAATAACAAGCCATTCATAAAGTTTAACTAAAAAAATGAATCACTTTCTTCCTAACCCAATTACAAGGCATTCACAAAAGTTTTGACTAGAAAATTAATAATTTTCTTCCTTACCCCAATTAGAAGGCATTCACAAAGTGATGACTAGAAAATTAATCATTTTATTTTTTACACCAATAACAAGCCATTCACAGTTTTCACAAGAAAATTAATCATTTTTTTCTCATACCCAACTAACAAGCCAGTCACAAAGTTTTCACAAGAAAATAAATAATTTTCTTCCTTACCCCAATTACAAGCCATTCACAAAGTTATGACTCCAAAATCAATCATTTTCTTCCTTACCCCAATTACATGGCATCCACAAAGTTTTTACTAGAAAATTATTCATTTTCTTCCATACCCCAATAACAAGCCATTAACAAAGTTTTGACAAGAAAATTAATCATTTTCCTCCATACCCCAATAACAAACCATTTACAATGTTTCGACTAGAAAATTAATCATTTTTTCCTTACCCCAATAACAAGCCATTCACAAAGTTTTGACTACAAAATCAATCATTTTCTTCCTTACCCCAATTAAAAGGCATCCACAAAGTTTTCACTAGAAAATTAATCATTTTCCTCCTTACCCCAATAACAAGGCATCCATAAAGTTTAACATGTTTCTTTCTTGTACTAAATGTGAGACATCCACAAAGTTTGGTAACAGGAGAGGGATGACAAACTGCGTACCTGTGCAGAAACAACGATAGTAACAGATGGACAAATAACATCATAACATAAAATGCTCAATCTTATGGTGGGTGCATATACTGGTTTTGATGATGATAAGACAATAGCTGTTCAAGTATTTTTTTTGCTAGAATGAATCATAAATTGAAATAAAGCCTGAATCAATATGAAGCAGCTGGAAATACCCTTGTCTTGAAACTTGGATTGGAACAAGTGGAGAATTTTTATATTGGGCAAATAAAACTTAGAGTCATACACCTAAGTTTTAGAATGGCAAGGAAAATCTAAATTTATCTACATCTGCTTGAAAATATTCACTTTCTGTTAAGCTGTTGTGAGACTTGTCCACTCCTGCATCAGATACAAAAATGACACACATGAAATTATGATTTAAGTTGCTGTATGACTAATTTTTAAAAACAAATTGCATTAGAATACAACCTTGTTCTTAATATCATCATCAAACACAAGGCTATCCCACAACCCATCAAACTCCTTAGAGGGCAGAATCCAGTGACTGGCCGCAGCTAAGTCCTCCTCCTCCAACTCCTCCACCCCATGACCCTCCTCTTGCAGCTGAAAGATGTGATACTGCAGTCTGGCACTCTGAAGGTCAATCGTCTAATAAATGGAAATTTAATTACACAAGTATTATTTAACCTACAAATCTTAAAATGCTTCAAGATGCAAACCTTAACTAATATGATAAAATCCAGAGGAACAAAGATTCTTTGCTTAGTCATCTCCATGAGTTTCAATGATATATGATTCAGTGTATCTCATCTTCATGCAAATAATTTCTAAAGAATAATCATGAATACTTGATGGAAGAAAGCAGGTTTCAGAAGATTAAAAAAGTTAGTTGATTGGCCTTGATGAAATGGATTTTCACTTAAAATGTTTGCAAGTGTCTAAGGATGACTTTCATAAATAATTACAATCTATGTTTTCATATTTAAAAAAATATTACTTCAGAATGAAGTTAAAAGCAGCCTGCTAAAGTATTTGTTGATGCCTCAAACCATAATTATTATATTCTGTATTGCTATTATATATTAAGCAAAAAATATTTCAGCAAATTATGTTTTTCCTATAATACTTACCACATCAGAATAACATTAGGAATATAAGCACTTCTACTTATTGAATCCAGCTCAGTTCAAATCCATCTTTTTCTGTCTATACTATATAGACAAAAGACAATAACTCTTGCCGTTTCATACACCTATTGACACTAGTTTGAGTGGAACATTGCATAACGGGATGCAAATATTGCGGGCAGGATGGGAAGATATTTAAGTAATGTGATTGGGTAAGTATATTTAGCAGAAACATAATTTATTGACAAATTTCTTTCAGTTAAACCCTTGGGTCAGAGAGGTACCTGGCTGGAGGTTGTGCTGATGATAAGTGGGCCAGGTAGCCACTAGTGCGACTGAGACTAGGCCTACCAGATCCAGAGTTTCTGGTTGTGGAGAAAGTGATGAAGTCTCACAGACAAAAAACTCAAGAAGGTTGACAGTGCATGCGATTGATGGCTTTGATATTTTTGAAAGAGATAAGATGGTCAAAGGCTCACAGAGATTGCTTTTATTTTATGAGCAGGGATCTTCATGGGGTGCGTCTGTTTGAATCATGTTAAAATATGACTATGTTACCCACTTGAAACCCAATGAGAGGGATTGAGGGGTAATGTCCTCTTTCCCAGGTTTAACTAGGAGAAAGAGGCATCTCTGAGCTCAACAAACTCAGACAATGTCAGATAAAGTCTGAGCACACATAATGTGCCCTGCATGAAAGCAGGAGAGGTTGAGTAACATTTTTTTTAAATTCCACACTGACAACAAATAATTTCTGGCAATCAAATCGGGTTGTGTCATAAAGACTACCATGCCATCTGATTGAAACTGAAGGTAGGCTGAGTCAACAGAGAGCACATGAAATTCATTGATTCTGCATGCTGAAGCTAACTCTGTCATGAAACAGGTTTTGTATCAAATGAGCTTCAACACCTGGTCAAAGGCTCAAATTTGTCTTAATCCAACCAAGTCTAAACATAGGAAAGATTCCACTTAAGAAATAATGTGAGTCATTTAGGCCTATGTAAGTAAAAGAGGTTTTTGTTATGACCAAGATCTTCCATGACATGATGACAGAACATGTCCCATAGAATGGTAGCCTTTTAATAGTAATCCGAACTAACTTTTCTCCTTTAACAGCCAAAGAAAAATGCAGCATTTTATGAGACAGAGGCACTCAAAGGGACAATGTTATTAACTTGGCACCAGTCTCTGAAAGCATGCTACTTTCCCTCGTAAGCCTGGAAAGTGGTGGGCCTTGTAGCTCATGCAATTCTTTTTTCAGGATTGGATTATTTATGCTGCAAAGTTCTCTTGCCAAGCAAAAAGGAAAAGATAGTCCATGCAAGGATGGAATATGTTAGCCTGAAGCTGTATGACAAGATTATGCCAGGCCAGGATCTCCCTCGGTAGATTTATCATTAGATCAAGAGCATTGATCAGGGATTAGTCCCAGTGGAGAGAGGCAATCAAAATCATCTGCACTTCTGGACCCTCAAGATATTGATAATTTCTGAACTAATATTGTTGGGAGGCAAAGCAAAGGCCCACAGACTCTCCCTGCTGATAAAAAAGCAGCAATGGACAAAGCTGGGATTCAGTACTGAGGAAATGAAGGTGAGCAATTTGGGATTCCACTGGGTTGTAAAAAGATAGATCACCAGACACTCCCATAGCAGGCAAATCAATGATGATAGATATATGGATGAAGGGACCATTCTGCATGGAAAATCCATTCTTTCCTTGACAGAACTGACCAAGACTTTAAGTTTGCCAATAATGTGCCTGATCTGAATGCTGAAGCTGTTATGTGTTGACCAATGACGAAATTCCCAGACCAAAATGCAGAGTTGGAGTGATTTGGTCCAATATAAGCACCATGCTTACAGATGTGCAAGTCCAAAGGCAATGTTTGGACATGCAGGAGTATTTATACCACATGGGCTTCATAAAATTAGGTAAAAACTCCCCAAAAGTACAGAAATTCTCAAGTAAAATAGAAGAGAGATGCACACTGAAAAACTGGCCAGAAAAAAATTAATCAACTCTGTGATCGTTTGCTATACCAAATGATGCACCTTTAACTCCATTGTTAAAAGTTTAAATGTGGAAAATCCTCAGCTTCTTCCATTTCCCCAGATGTAAGGGTAGCAGTAAGTAACGTTCATAATATCTTCATTGGGAGATGGGTCCCATTGGCATTCTCCACTAGGCTGGCTAGTATATGGTGAATGCATAATATATTTCAGTACTCTCTGTCTTATGGTTTTCCATGTCGCTCCCTGTTCTTGCAGTTTTCCTCAGAACTGTCAACCATATACATGTATTCTCTGACCAACTGGCATACTTGCTGCATGCAACATATGATGAACATTTTGTACACGCTTGAACCACATAATCAGATAATGCAGAAACTAAGTCTACTTAGGTGAATATCTTCAAACAATTATGATCAAAATTAAAAAGTAATACAGTCCTACCCGTTTATATCGACATTGCTTATCTCGACAAGCCGCCTATGTCGACAAAAAAGCAAAGTCCCGGTCCCATGGTCTACTATTACTATCAAATTGTCATGCCTATGTCGACGTCGAGATAAAATAAAAACGTATATGTCGACAGAAGCCCTTGGTCCCAGCTTGAACAAATCCTTTGTTTACAAAACGTTTATGTCGACAAGCTGCCAATTAAGACCAATACTTTGTTCAACAATTAGTTGATCTTGCCGCCAGGCTTTAATGTCGCGGTCGGATGAAAAAAACAAACAAACCCATAGCAGCATGTTTTCTCACCACTCTTTGATCTTGCCGCCTAGCTTGTGAATCATGTTATTCAAATGTACTCTTACAATGACAGCATGTACATCTGTGGGTCTTTCAACCACTGAATTTTCTGATTGTAAATATATCAGCACAGCGAAAAGGATCAATTGATGAACACAATTTCCCAATCAACAGTTGGTCGAAGCAGGACTAGCAAGCACCTTAAATTTGCCGTCCAGGAAATTGATGCGTACAGGACTCCTGTATACGTGATTTTCTGAATCCCATATATAAAAATTGTGTGAAAATACGGATTACACGTTTTCGAGACCTTTGAAAGTGATCGGTGATTTTCGCAGTGAAAGTTTCGTTTTTAATTTTATTTACATTTACGATGGCTACCGACAGAAGGGTAAAACGCAAATTAAATTTACAGTCTTTGGAAACTAAATATCTGGCTGTTAATGAAGTTAAGGGATGTAACATCTCGCAAAGAGGTCTGTGAAATTTTTTCATTTAGAATTAACACGTCCAGGAAGGATGAAAGCTGCAGAGTCTATAAAGAAAGACTAAGTTGGAGGTAACTGCGCTCCCCTAAGGAAGAAGCAAGACTGGTACATTTGAAGACGTGGAGGAAGCATCTAAACGGTTCACGGTTCAATTAAGCATTATCGAAAAAGCTTAGTGTGAAGAACTTCGCTGCAACAAGTGGTTGGTGCAGTCGCTTTAATGTTTGTCATAACATCGGATACAAAAGTATTTGTGGAGAATACATGTACTGTTGACAGTTTTTCATTTCCCTGTGATATCCCCTTGGTACCCTCAATAACATGGGAACAGACTGACCGATATCTAGGCTGATTTAAGTACATGTACTTGAAGCATGCAACTAACAACTAGACAAACACGTGCTAATGCTGACATTGAATCTCTCATGTTTTTCATATCAGGATTTGACCGATGCAATATTTTATTGTGGACTTTATTACACAAAGGTAACCAAAATGTTATTTGTCAATATACAAGTGTATTTCACTCTAGTTTTGTCCCCACATACTAAAAATTTACATTGTTTTTTTTTTTCAAAGTGTAAATACTACTCACTGATGACCGGTTACCACTTACTGAAGAATTTTTTTTGCAGACCCCCCCCCCCCCCCAACACTTATCTCGACATCCGCTTATCTCGACAATATTTCCTCGGTCCCGAGGATGTCGAGATAAACGGGTAGGACTGTATATGCCATCTGTAGAAGAATCCTAAATACATAAAAAAAATACCAAAGTCATCAATGGAGATGATGTCAATGATGTTAGTTCAAAGCGAGGCTTAAAACTGGTAGCACCTGTAGATAGCAAGGAGAGATATTGGGTAAGTGTTATTGCCCTTTTGTCTATACAATGTAAACCGAAAAAACAGCATCTTTTTGTCTTTGGGAGAAATGGATAAATTATTTGTTAATTTTAATGTGTATGATTCGTGCCACAGAATATATATGAATGGGTTTGGCATTAATACATGTTAAAAATCCATATCACACACACCTGAATGGTAATCTATAATTAGGACATTTGATTGCACATGTAAAAATTCATTTTTCTCTGGTCTTGGGAATTTGAAAGAGCCAGTTCAAAGTAAATAACAGGCAGCACCATACTGATTACCTTTCTTCCATTTCTAGTTAAATCTGTGTCCACAAGTGAAATAGACTTGACATGTTCTGCCAGAAAGGAGTTCTCAAATTCTGTTTGACTGAAATCACCGTATGCATGTTTACAGTTGTGAAGATGCTCATGAACTTGCTCTCTTATCACTGATGCTCTGACAGTGCTGAAAGAAAGAAAAATTAAGACTACATATGTCACCTGATAACATTGTACAGATATGTCTTGCACAGCAAGGTATGGCACTGATAAGTATTGTACAGGCAGGTTTTGTACAGATAGGTACTGTACAAACAGTTCATGTACAGACAGGGACTGCACAGATAAGTATTGAACAAATATGTATTGTACATAGGTCATTATAGATACCATAGCTTTTATTATTCACTACTGTTATGAGTGTATACTCTTAAAATAAGTAATGAAAAAGATAGAAAGACATATAGTTTTGTAAAATTTAGCAAATATATTTATTTTCAAAGAATACAAAGTAAAAATGAAAAGAAAAAACTTTTATAGGTGGATTTTTATTGTTCACCTATGTCAGAATCCAGATGCAAGCTATTAAGGTGTTCAGCAGAACTGCATGCATTTGACTCAGTTATAACTAATTTAAAAAATTGTATGAATGTCTACTTCAGAAAACCAAAATTTATAGGTGGATGAAAACTTTATATAATCTGTTTTTATTTTGATTTTAATTTGTGAGATCATTAGGACTGTGCATCATCTGCTTCCTCATAATACACATGGATACATTACTCACTGCAATATGTATCAAACAACAGGTAATTATAATTTATATTTGCATTAGTATAACAACAAAACTAATAATAATTATATTTAGAGGAGGTAACTGAATCAGTTCCAAAAACTAATCTACTTTGAGACATGTTATGTACAATATAGATACTATATACAGCACAATGCAACAACAATTTGGATTAACACTTAAGAAATGAGTTATTCTGAAAATCAAAGCACAGTTTCAAGCTCATAATACACAAGCAACAGCTGTAAAACAAAGATGTATAAGCTGAGAAAAGCAAGAGGAATAATACTCAGTTCTGTACAAGTGTCTTAAGATGTCATCTATTTAAGACATTGATTATTAAAAGATCAAATTCAAGGAGCCTGTCTTATGTTACTGACATACCTGTGAACCACAATATTCAATGCTCTTATTAAACAGTTACTTCTTTGGCTTTGTTTTAATGTCAACTTCTTCTTCATGTCTTTTCAAAAGAACATTCTTTCATATATTAGTAATTTTTACTCAATTCAATGAATACAAAAGATTGTCTACACGTTAATCTAGAATTAAATAGCAAGCCTTCTTATGAGGTTTTAAACATTTTGTTATATTTTAATTCGAAGCATTATTCCAAATTAGATTACAATAGTTCAACTATGACAAAATAACTTTTAATTTAAAAAATGACCACATACTGAAAAGTAATAAATGTTTTGATTTTCCTAAGTAGCAAAAGAAATATATACTAACCTTTTTTGTAATATACGGTTAACAGATCAAGTTAGACTTTTATCTCCAAATACAACAATAGTTTTGTCACTATCTTGCCTTCTCGTATTTTGCTTATACAGTGCTTTGTTTTTCTGCATTTATAATGGAGAGATGATACACTGTGCACCATGACAAAGACATTTGCTCTGTTCATTTATCTTTGAATGTGCAGAGCCCCAGATGGTGGAGTGGTCAAAGGTGATCACTGTTACAGATCACTCACACATCTCCCGCTGTGTGAGTGAGTTAACAGAATTGCCCTGACCAATGTGGTCATGTGAAAAAGTTTGTCAGTGGCTTCCTGTAGGTCAGTGGTTTATCTTCCAACAATATACTGAATGTCATATATAACCTATCAAGTGCTGCTAAACCAATATACACTCACCCACCCCCCACTATCTTTGTACACTGTATGTCAAGTCCACATTGTTATCATTGCAAATGTACATGCACATAGTTACTAGAATTTTCTGACTGGATAAAATCATTCCTTCTCAGATGGTGCATGTAGCTTTATTATCAGCTGTAGACTAATTATCGGTAATTATTTGATCTATGAAACCGGAGCTATTTCTTGATGTCTTGACTACAGCTGCGGGGATTGCATTGAAGACTTTGTCTGCTTTTTGATCTTATCAAAGCATTATGATATCCAAGTTACTTGTTTATATTCCTATTACATCTAAACACTAACTTCCAAATCTATAACAAGTTATGTGACTATACCACGTGTGTGGCATTTAAATCAAGGACTGTAAAATGTGCTTGAACTCAACCCACTATCAGCATTCATATGCATTCTATGCAGTACAGCTCAAAAAATGGTAGCCATAGATTCAATGATTTAATTTGCTGTACTATGACAACATGAACTTTAACAGATCTTGCATGTATTAATCCAAAATAAAAAGAAACCATGACTCTCTGTCTTTATTTCAGTTTTAAACTTTAATTGCTAAACATGTTGAGATTTCTGCAACATGCAGAAAATCAAATTTCTGCAAGTTCTCCAAATACAGGGAACAAGATAAAAGCGTGATGATGCTTTGGTAAATTGTGTATCAATGAAGAACAAGAAATATGATGCAATGGCAAGAAAAAGTACATGTAAAATTTTATGGAAAGAGACTTAGATATGATGACAGTTATGACGTTTTGTACATACTATAGCAATCATCCCATACAAGTAGAGAAATGTGTTTGCCATGGGCATTGACCAGTTTAAGACTGACCCAGTAAAGTAACATTATCTCAGTGCTGCACATAAGGCAACAACTCACTTTTGTATTGAACAGAGTAATCACTGCTCATCTGCAAAGATATCTGCACAAAATATTAAGTTGACAGATAACCTGTATGGAAAGATGTTCAAGTAACAACTTAAGGAAAACCAGAATAAAATAAAAGAAACTTTACATTTTTTTTTATGTATAATAGACACACCCAATTATAAGTTGTGGGTTGTGACAATCTGTGTAAAATATATTTAAAATAAGACACCCACAAATATAAGACGCACTTGGCCTTGCCATTTGCCGAACTGAGCAAACCTTATAGGTTTGACTGCAGATGACATAGCATTGATTTTTTAATAACTTATAAGTTACTTACGGTATTGATCTGTAACTAATATTATTTTGTTAAGTGCTATTACATTATTGTTCCAATAAAGTTGAATAAAATCTTTTGAATAATTCTGTGTTTTTTTAAATTAAAATATGTACTGGGGAACATTTGTTTTCTAACCATGGGCATCAAAATGGCTACCGGTACTTTCCTGTGTCATAAACACAAATATATCCAATGTTTTGATCACTTATCTGATGTAAATAAGGCTTCAATGACCGTTTTGGTCGGAATTCAAAGAATTCTTTGAGACAGGGCCGCAATGGTTATTGTTTCATCTTCCTTTTAGGTCGCAAATAAAGTTTAATAAAATCTGTTTAAATAATTCTGTGTGTTGTTTTGTCCAAATATGACTATGTAAATATCCGTTTTCAAACCACATGCATCAAAGTGGCTACTTTACTTTGTCATAAATGCAGATATCTCCAATGTTTCAATCACTTGCCTTATGTAAACAAAGTTTCATTGACCGTTTTGGCTGGAGTTGAAAGAATTGTTTGAGTCCTGGTCGCATTGGTTATCATTTGATCTTACCTTCCTTTAGGTCAGTAGACCTTTGCTTCAGAGGCTGGGTTTTTTATATACTGGTATATAGCATATACGTGGGATCAATCTCTTGTTATAAATAAATGAGTGATGAATCTGTTGAACATTTATATTTATTTTAAAAATTCTGATGCCAAAGCAAAAATCATACAGTTGATTTTAAATTAGATGTCGGCAAGTATGTCAAGTTGTATGGCAACAGAGCTGCTGGAAGAGAATATATTTGCAGTGAGAAGAATGTACATGATTGAAAGTTGGAGGAAGAGGAGCTTAAGTATATGAATCTAAGGAAATAAGCTCATTGAGGTAGAAAGGTAAGATGGCCAAACTTGGAAGAAAATCTTGCTAACTGGGTACATTCATCAGTATTGGATCAGAACACATGGTAATTATGTATTGATAATTCAATAGTTTTGAAAGCTTTATAATCTGTAAAGATAAACAAAATCTTATTGATGAAACTTGTATATGTATGGTCAGTGCTGGATTACAATACCGAATAAGCAGAGTAGGTACCTGCCTATGTTGATAAAACATAGCAAATAATTTGCGATGGTGGAACCAAGATTTTGACTGCTTAAATGCCTTCACATTTTTAATCTGGCACTGTGTACAGTACACATATAGTGATGGTAATTACGCATATCAGAGGTCGGAATAAGCCACACCACGGTCGGATTTACCCCTTGTGTATATAGTCATAATAAAATCACTTTCTGTATGAAGAACTCAATTTCAAATTATATGCTATTAATATAATGAAACTTGTTGTAAAAGCCCAACTGACTGCTTCCCGTGTCGTAGTTAGGTACTCAATAGTCGGCTTCAATAATGAAGTTGTCGATCTCATGTCAAGGACCTCAGTGGTCGTAATATGACCAGTTACCCTATTCCAATATTAAGCATATACACACCTGCTGGGACGTAGACAAACTTCTACGTGAAAAACCGGATGCGCAGTTGACAACACGTCTTTCATTTCACATAAATCTTCCATCAATGTTTATTTACTTTCAAGTACGTTTTGCCTGCAGTTCATTCGTTAAGCGTCATCTGTGATAAAAATACTGTTTAAAGGAATCTGAAATATTGAAAACTACACCTGTGGCATTGTATATAGATCAGCTAGACTGACAACCAGATTTAGTGTCACTGCTTGTTAACTTTTGCGAGTAAACGCATCAACAGTAATTAATTTTGGTTCAACAGTTATTCGAAAAGTGGCGCTACCATTATCGTAAAAGAGTCTGTCTCTCACGTAAACGTTTGTTACGACAGTCACAAAAAATGGAGTCGAGGATAAAAACAAATTAAAGACAATACAAATCATATATCGGGCGAATATATTTCAAATATCTACATAAATGAATATGAGGCAGAAATATAATATTAAGCAGAGAGAAGTATTTTTTAAAAAAATTAGTAACGACAACTTTGAACCTAAAAGAAAATAGTGCACATACGAACGATGCCACTTAGATCCATCGACTGAAAATCAGGATGGAGATAATAAATAAACGAAGGAATACATTAAGTCTTCTAAGACAAAAACCAAACTACAGCTGTATGTACAAGACAAGTATGCACAGGTTGAAACTACTCAGGCCCAACACCAATTCAACTTGGGTTCATGTACGCAAACCCCAAATTGGACGATTGTTTCAGATAAATCAAATTATTTGTTGTTTTTCATTTTAATCAAAACTGGGCCTTAAATCATGAAATTAAAACTCTGTATAATGGTCATCTTGACTGAAGTCAGCCCGACCTTTTAGCGTCGTACGAGATGACTCAAATATTTCATTTTGAGATGCATCACTGTTGTCTATATTTAATTTATATTGCGTGTTTGACCTAAGTCCATGATTGAGGGCTGAGTTTTGATATACCTGACTTTAGTCATTTGCTTTCAAAGCTATTTACTTGGATTTGAAGTCCAGACCTATGTGTTTGTCTGGGAATTTTATTAAGTCAAGTTGAATATGTATATAAAGTGTTTTGTAAACAAAGTCTTTATTCTTGTTTTATAATAATAATAATAATAATAATAATAATAATAATAATAATAATACATGTAATAATAATAATAATAATAATAATAATGAGGACTTTCAAAGCTCTAAATGCTTTACAAGATCTATAATATGACTACAATAAACAAAAAAAAAAACACCATGAAATTGGAAAACATACAAAAATGCTGAAAATATTTAAGGTAGGAAACATTACTATTAGGTCTGTTCTTGCAGCTGAAAACAGGTGAGTTCTAAGAGCACTCTTGAAAGGGATCACTGTATCTTTGAGTCTAATTTCAATGGTCAATTCATTCCACATTGCTGGGCCCTGGTATGCAAAATAACGTTGTCCATACGACTTCGTTTTCATAGTGAAAATAATGCATACCAGAATACGATTGTCAGAAAAGGAGTGTAAGTATCTTGCTGGTGTGTGCACGTGCGGGGGGGGGGGGGGGGGGGGGGGGCAGATATGTATGATGGACTAGAGTCCGTCAGTGAAATGTAGCACAGAGAACAAATTTTGTGTTTGATTCTGGTACATTTTGATTCTGGATCAAATGAATAGCCAGTGTATGGTACAGAGCAGCGGGGAGGTGTGCTCTGATCGTACTCTAAATATGATCCGAGCAGCTGTGTTTTTCACTTTTTTGAAGTTTATGGATTAGATACTGAGATGAACCAGACAAAACTGAGTAACAATAGTCCAGTCTTGATAGTACTAATGAACACTCAAGTGTTTTAGTAGCATCAGCTGAAAGATATTTGCGAATGGAGCTGATGTGTCTCTGCTCAAGACATGCAGCTTTGCATATGTTCATGACATATTGATTGGTACAATGTGAGAGTACTGTGCAGAGTTACACTTAGGTTTCATACTGACTGTGAATTTAATGTTGATATTGCTAATATTGTTTTAGGTAAAGGATGTGAATGAAAAAGTCTTTGTGTTGTGATCATAATGGCCTCAGTTTTATCATCATTCATCTGCAGCTGGTTACATGTCATCCATGATTTCACATTGGAAATGTACCTCTTTACTCCTTGAATGGTTGCATCAAGTTCATTAGGATGGCTAGATTTGTATATCTGGGTGTCATCAGCATACAATTGGTGAGACACTGAATGGTGATCCATGATACTTGAGAGTGGCTGAGTGTATATAATGAAGTTAACAGGTCCAAGAAAAGGACCCTGTGGAACACCACAATATAGATCAACTGGGCTGGAGTGTATTCCATTTGCAGATACAATTCGTGTCCTGTTCACTAAGTATGACGTAAACCACAGTAAGGCTGCATTGTGAATGCCAATTACATGCTGGAGACGGTGATGTCATTCTATGGAAATTTATTATCAGAGTTTATATTGTTAAATTATAGTTTAAGAGGAATTATTTTATTTGAATTATTTGTTGGAATTATAAAGTGTTCATTGGATTTTTGGACTAAATACTACTTTGGGATTATTGAGGACTCATTCAATGACATTCCCGAGTATATCATTGTGATATTTCAAAACATTAAAAACCATTGGAGTTAAGTTTGAAACAATCTGTACCTTTGGATTGTGATAGAATGTTTGGGATTATTTTTAATTTAATTCACAATTTTGTGTATCTTTTGAATTTTCATTTTATAACTTAAGATAAATAAATTCTTTTGGTGGAATTTTGCTACTCTTATTGGTTTTGCTTTTTTCTGTTACATAGTTGAAGACCTAGTGTTGTAACAACACGCTTTGTAAACTCGTTTAACACAAAATATTTTTTCTTTTTAGAGACACAAAGTTTTATGATTTTTTTGTGCGTAGTACTAATCAGAATTAAAACACATGTGCATGTCATGTAAATTTTTGTCCCTATCTGTTGAGGCTTTCATGGACTTTACCTAAGTGAAAATCAATGTATATTATGTAACTATACGTTTATTTTAGCTTAAATGTATCTATCTTAGTGTTTTGATATATAAACTTTGAAGATAAATGGTTTGAACAATCTCCATTGTGCAATCAATTATATTGCACATTTTAAACTTCACCGGACTCTTAGAAAAAAAACATGTTTGTATAGAGTGAACACGCACTAGCCTGTTTCATTATATAATAGATGCAGATTTAAACTCTTATAACTTCATTAGATTTGGACCAAATTTTATATGTTCATTGTATACTACAATGCCCCTAAAATGACTTTTCAATGTAATCATTTTGATTTTGGAATGTAAATATAATCTTAATGGGATAAAATAAGGTAAGTTCGCTCTTTTAGTGTCAAACTGAAAGAGTATTCAACAGACTCCAGTGAACTACCATAATGAATGCTTGCAGATTCCCTCGAAGTGAATTGGCCTTTTCCATGTTACTTTTGTAATGGCTGCTCATCTAAGTTCTAAATATTTGTATAAATACTAAAACACTTCTCTGTTGATGTGGAAAATTTTATTTATGTCGATTGTACAAAAGGTCTGGCATCAGTGAGTATTCACAACTCATGTATTTGTGTAAGATGACCACTTATGCATGGGATGAACTATGAACAAATTCATCAATCAAAGGGTTATCTCGTTATTGTTGCACTTTTATTGTGCTATATATAATATGAATGTGTACTTTTGTTACCAATTTTCGTTGTCTTTCGCAAGTTCTTTTTCTACGATTTAAAAAAAAATATATGTCGAAAGAGCTAATGAATCTTCCAAGTAGATGCAAGCGGCTGCAATAAGAGACTTTTATTTATTTAGTTATTTTAAATTTTTTAAAATGTATTAACAAATATTATTTTTTAGATCAAAATAATCCAAATAGTTCGAAATCGTGACAATATTCTGAAGATATGAAATAAAACCCAGCTGTTGAGAGCACAACAGAAGAGGCTAAATAGAACAAAAGATGAGTTGTAATGTATAATTCATAATAATGATAGCATTCCTGCACTGTTTGTTAAACAATGACAAGAATAACTAAGTTGCCTCAGTATTGGGCATTTACTACAAATGTACACTTTCATAGTTTTCTACATGTTGACCAACTTTAGATAAAACAATCAGTCTGAGAAGTTCTCTTAAAATTAAACAAAATTATTCATGATGAGAAAAATAATTTTGTAGAACATGTGATGTTAACAAGCCTGCATGGCTGTTTGGTCCAATTATAAAACAAGTATTAAAGAATTAAAAGAATATGACATACCATGTTATATATGTTTGACTTTGCTATTATGTTTATTTAATCCGCTATTTGTTAGATTTTCTATAGCTGACCTTGTTCAAAATCAGACAGTTTTTGTTAACATTTTTTTTCTGACTGAAGGATAAATATTAGCATTATTATCTTAATCTGAGTAAAGGACATATTGTTTATTGTGATTTTTTTAAAATTATAAGTTTAGTAACAGACCATCTAATTATAACTAAATTTGTATCTTGTAAACATGTTGAATGAAATTTTCCACTAGCTAATAGTTTTCTTTATAGAAAATGCCAATTGTAATCTATGTCAGGTAGAGGAGTATAAAATGTTTGAACAGGAAAAAGTATTTATTCCTGTAATTACATTTGAAGCACATATTAGACTTTTTGTCATGTCCAGCATTATTTTTAGGCTTGAATTTATTTATTTATTTATTTATTTATTTATTTATTTATTTATTTATTTATTTATTCATTGGAAATACAAAGTACTCATCTAAATAATATTAAATGAAACGATATAATATCCGTCATTATTATTGTGAATCAACAAAAGGCTCTTGGCTCATCATTACTATTCCGAACATCACTGGCACATCAACACTTTCAGCATTTGCTTTAATTATTAGAACTCGTGTCCGAAGTTCTTGGATTATTTGGGGGTTAATTTGCAATACTGAAAGTTATATATTTGTTTTTACATTTTTGCTTTATATTTTGGGATAATAAAATACTTGTTGAATTTACAAAACATAGTGGTTATCGCCCTTTTCTGTCACTTCATTTAAGACCAGAGTTGTAATATTTGCCCTCTGCGAAACTGAATTTAAAATATATTTTACAAGACTCTAGTTACTATGCATAGTACAACTGTCCTACTGGAAGATGTATTTTTGTACACTTTCTTCTCGTCAATTTTGCATATTAACCCTCCTCACACATACACACACACACACGCATGTGAGAAGCCATGGATGACGATATAGACCCGAATGGGCTTATATAGTAAAAAAGAACCCAAACTTCATAAACATTAACAGTGATTGGTGGAAAAGGCGTGATCCAAAAATAGTTTAATATTGTTTGACGTAGTTACCCTCAAAGGAGGTTTACATTTTTACATTGTTTAAAGTGGTCAACCTCAGTATTGCAATAGCCTTTGTTAAAAGAGTGACAAGACAGCTTCATATGTTAAAATGGGTCGAAAGTTTATAGTGACAATGGGAGCTTAACATGAAATAATTTAGGATAAAAAATGAAAAGCCTCAAAGAGTCAAACAATTAATGGGAGAAATTGGAATGCTACTGTTAAAAATGCTTTGATAATCAAAAATATATTTTTTGATATAGTAATTAGTGCCTACTATCCAACGAAATGGTAGAATTGTTGATATACGATAGATACTTACATACATGGAAACATACTATCACACACAAGCAAGGATGCTTGTTGATAGGTACATAAAAAGTATGTAAAAATACTATACTACCACATATGATTGGAGATTTTAAGTTTTATTTGGGCTGTGAGCATAGAAATGTACATATATATAAAAATAACAACTTGACAATATTCTAAATGGTATTTCTTGATCTAGAGATCTAGGCAACCATGAAACGAGATTTTGTGTTTTGTCTTAGATAGCTGATGTTTGTCAATATCCAGGACAACTATCAATCCCTGACCATGCTCAACAAGCAGGGCTCATCTTGTCTATGTAGTCAATGATCCATGGAATAAGACAGTGATTCTAAAAGGACGCTTGCTGGCTTCCGTCTCCAAATCATCTCCTTCAGCCTCCAGGGGGTTCAGTCATTATCTTCCTGTTGCCACATTATTTTTTAATGCAGTTGCACTGAGACATGGGAATTCGTTCTCCTTTTCCTATGGCTCCTTTGTTCCCATCTCCTCTGCCCATACCATCTAGATCTCAGCCTCTTCATCAATGACCTCTATTACTGCTTTTAGGAAGAAAGTTACTCGTTTTAAGTGTCTGAAGTTGAGGTTAGACCGCATCTCGTTTATCTGGTCTTACTAGGAGGATTTATACTCTTCAAGTTTCCTACTTTGTAATGTTGGGTGGTTTCCTACAATTTTTTTTTTCATCTGACAGGAATGATTTGATTGATTGATTGGATTTACGTCGTTTGAGGCTAGTTTATCATATGAATAATAATGTGCGCACAATGTATTATTTATTTATTTAAAGTTGTGGCTTATGTACAGTGTGGCGTATAAAAAAAGTGCCTGGGCAAAGTATGCGCAGTTGCCCAAGGAGGGCTCCATTTTGTCCCGAGTAGAATAATTTTGGTTACAGTACCAAAGGATAGAAAAAGTCTCCTTCTTGCAGTCATATATTTACTGAGAATATATTTTGAATATCTCTGTACTGATAACTATTAGAATGAAGTTAGTAAGATTGAGAAGTAAATCAAATTCTTTTAAAAATTGGAATTTGTAGTTATGGAGAGTTACTTTTGCTGTTGTATGTATCTGCTATTGATAAGTGTAATCAATTACTGCTTTGTGCAGTGGGTCTGAATGGTTTTAGCTTAGGGCTACATGTACTTCGTATATGTTTGGGAGTTTCCACCCTGAAGAAATCTCCAGATGACTTTTGATTAGCATCCCAACAAGAATCTGACTCATCGATGTAAAGACAGGGGTGAAGTTGTGGGGAGGAGGGTAATTGTGACTTTCGTCAGTAATATGTCCCGACTGGACCACCAACTCTGGTGATGATGAGAATCAGACTCCAGAGACATCTGAGCTGACAGGGGCTCTTTGTGGGATCTCCATTTTGCCAGGAGAAGACATAGGAGAGGTCACAAGTGAAGTATTTCAAGGGGAACAAATTCTCTCATGGATTCTGAGGTCTTCATGAGTGAAAGTTATATGTTAGCTGACGAGGACATAGGATAGTGTCCAAGGAAAAGTGGTACTATTCTGTCAACCCTATCCAGTGGAATGTGAACTCGCATTAGTTGAGCAAGAAGTTCATCCCATGTAAACAAAATGCTGAGAATGGATTAGATTGATTTTTCTAGGTTCAAAATAAGTCCCAACTGTGGACCAACAACATGACAGGTCTTGCACCTGGGTTCTGAGGACATTGTGTATCAATCAGTCGTTGAAATGCTGGAAGAATGGAGACACCATAGATCGCAAGTGCGCTGCAACTACTAACATACGTCTGGGTAAAGCTATGGGGTGAAGGCTGGGTGGAAAGTAAGCTCTTTCTGTTCCATGCAAAACAGGAAGTATTTCATATAGAGAGTAAGATGGGGAGGTTTATTAAGCAGGCATCTTGCAGATGATGGAAACCGCACTAAGAGAGAGAGAGAGAGACAGAGAGAGAGACAGAGAGTTAAAGCTGGACTGTTTGTAGATTTATTACTATTACTATTTATTATGATATATTACTCAATTGAATGATTTGAGATATTTTTGTACATTTAATTGTTTACCTAGCACTAAATAATAGATCATAAATTCTGCTTGTGGGTGCTGCATCCTTCTGGTGGTCAATTGTTAGTGTTATTTCCCAAATGTCAAAGAAATCTCATTAGTTGTATTATAAACATTCAAAGCCTATTCATGATAAAATTGGTGACATGCATCAAAACAATCAATGACATGCTGACTGCTTAGGGTTGGCAACCTAATACACTATGCAAGGTTAACTTGAGACCTGAAAGGCAGTGAGTCCTGGATATGAACAAATATTACAATCAGCCTGTAACTTTTTAAGTTAAAATGTGTATCCCTTATTTGCAAGACTGATATTGACATTCACTACAAGATGGAAATGGTGTATACAGTTGATAAAATAAACTCTGGCCTGTTAAAAAGAACAAAGTGTTACATGAATGCTAAATAAAGGTGCCTGTCAAGTGCCAAATTTTTCGTCAGTGAAATCCATTAATTAGTTGTTAGTTTAGCCAACAATTAACTGTTATCTTGTGGTAGAGTTGCACAGAGTAATGTTTTCCTAACTCAGGTCACACTGGTAGTATGTTTATAGTAAAAGCGAACTAGGTGTATGACAGGCTAGAAAGGGAGAAATTCACACGTAAAGCTGTCAAAAGTGATTTGAGACAAATGACAAGGTGTTATTACAACCCCAGGTGACATTTTTGGCACATTGTTAAGCAGTTTTCCAAATGTCTATAGGAATAGCGTTTATTCCGATTGGTCAAATATGGAATAAGGGTGGGTCGATCCTTGAATATACTCTAAGATCTAATGAATTTTTGGGCAGTCTTGAAGTTCTCTGAGAGAGAGAAACCAGAAGTAAAAATACATAGTAAAGACTCCGGATGGTACTTTAAGGAAAGACGTCCGTAAAATCGTGGTCCCAGGGAAAATCTATAATCCAGGAACGATTGTAAGACGCCAAAAACACAAGGTATTTAACTCAAATTCACATTTATCATGATGTAATTTATATGATGTTTCTTCGTTACAGATGCATGATCTGTTGATTTTGTAGGAATCGTTCACATTTATCATGATGTAATTTATATGATGTCTCGTCGTTACAGATGCATGACGTGTTGATTTTGTAAGGATAGTTCGGTTATTACAGTGATTTAGTAATGTACTTTTGAATTCTGAATTAGAATTTTCACCTTATATACGTAGGTAGGTTAATGGGTGTTGTAGAAAACCCGCCGTGTACATTTATGATTGGAAAGTGCTACATCAATTTGAATTTATCATATTAGTGAATATTGATTGTGGGCTATGATATATTGCCTCACTCTACGTAATGATTTACGGGAATATATGTGACTTCCCCAAATTCTGATGTCGATAATTAGCGTTATAGCTGTATTGATCGGATGTCTTGTGTAGTATTTGCTAGCCGTATAAAAGGTATCACTGATAGTAAGATCTGATTGTTCGAACCAGAAAGACGGACGGACAATCTCAACTCTCAAAACCTAATGAGATACTTAGGGCGTTTTACCCTTTTCTTTTCAAAGGAAAATAGTTTGTTTGGAGAGAGAGAAATAAGGAGGTCGAGATCCAAAGGAGGGAAAAGAATTTAGAAGTCAGAGTTGTGAGAATCCCACAGTCACCCAGAGGGCAAGTTAAAGTCGAGACGCAAACAGAAAGAACAGTCAACGACCAGGTCATGTGAATTTACCAAGCGGTCAAATGTTAATGAACACTCGATTTCGTGATGAAATTTGCTATCAGCTATTAATGGCTAAATTTGTCTATTTCATTAGTGTTTGAAATTTAATTAATGTATCTATTATTTTAAACTTCAGTTTTAAAGTGCTTCTGAACCAAGAGTATTCAGAAGGAAAAAAAAATTGTTATTTACTGTGTCTTTTCTTCTCTTGATTTTTGATTAAATTCTTTATTGATCTTTACGGGGGCTCGTGTGTTGTCTTTGTTCAAGATATTGACTCAGATTACCATATCCATTCTATAACCGGGCAAATCACACCATTGAGGCCATTCCTTAGATAACGAGTATTAGCGGGAGGCGGTTTCTGGTGTTGTTTTTCCAAGTTGCGCAATACCTCTGACCAGTGGGCTTGTGCAATATTTTACCAATAACGCTTGATGCAGACAAACCCCCGTTACAGTGCCAATATATGTACTGGGGTAAGATCACTAGTTATAAAGCTTGAATTGTAAGCATTTGAAACTAAAGACAACACCTTGTCAGAAAAATTGTTTGTACAGAACTAGTCAGTGTTCTATGTATTTCATCTACCACCAAATTTTAAATAAATTTCTTGTAATTTGTTGTTGTTGTTGTAGAGTTTAACGCCATTTTTCAGCACACGATAGGCTATACATGGCTTCCAGTATTACTGGTGGAGGAAGAACCCTGGAAAGAACCACCAACCCACGAGAAGCTGCTGGCAAGCTTTCTCACATAACTACAATAGCCGAATCTTAAATTTGAACCCCCGCAGACAGAGGTGAGATGGCAGTGATCCGTAACGGAGAGCGCTTTAGACCACTAGACCACTTGGGGACCCCTTGTATTTTGTATCCTTCACTCTAATTTTGGCCCTTGCCTGTAGGCAAGTGCCATGCAAAATTGAAATTTGAGCCTGTACTGGGAGTCAGGCAAGTAGATTTGTGAATCCCAGTTGCTGTTGTTTCCTTTATCACAGGAAGCGGGAGGTCATGGGTTCGATCACCTGCCGAGTCATACCAAAGACTTACAAAAATGGTACTAACACTGCCTCACTTGGCACTCAGCATTAAGAAGTTAGTGTTAGGACTTTTTGGCCTGGTGTCAGGATAATGTGACTGGGTGAGACATCATGCTCGTGTCTGCAGCATGATGCCCTAGTGCTATACATCATTATAAACTGCCTCACTGCAGACATCGTAGCGATATGACTGAACAATTGTTAAAGATACGTTAAAAATTCTAATAAAAAAACAAATCCTTTATCAAATATTTTATAATGTCTGTTCTCTCACTTTTACAAATTTTTATTGCATGTATGTCTGCATTTCGTCCTCAGTGAAAGGTTTTATCAGTAAGAGAAATATCTTCAACTAAAAAAATGACAGATAAAATGGGTCATTGAGTTGTTTATCTTGCACATACACTGGTGTGCATTTAGTATACATTGCATACAACCAGGAGTATGGATTCTTAACATTAAAATATATTGTTATTATCTTGTTATTTATAATATCATTACAGTCTGTGGTGCAATGTGGCCACAAGAAAGTCCCCATGAGAAGAAATCACTTTATGCTTTGCAAATTATGGCCTTTTGAAACCTGGAATCAAGCTAGAAGCCACACATGGGTGGCAAAGTCGACAACCTCATTTTACGAGGTCAATTCCTTTGCAGAAATAGTTGACGAGCTCCAATTCTGGGAACGTTCCATTTACACGTGGATACGGTATTCATTTGTGGACTTCTTAAAGTTCTCATGTGATACATTGCACAATGTATGTGTAGTTCATAACACAAATTAAAGTGCAATGGTTGGAATATGAAATAATTAAGAACAATCAAGACTATATATTTATCTTAGTACCTCTGGAAAAATATGGAAGACACCTAATCTTGACAACGATACTCATCAAACAATTTAATCGAATTTGATGGCCATTGCTGCCAAGCAGTCCAAATCAGGGTAGGTTTTGTCAATTTGTAAATGTTTATTATATATAAATGTTTAAAGTCTATTTGCTATCTCACTATTCAATAGGGTCACGCCTGTTCTTTGTTGTTTTTTGTTTTTGGAGCGGGGGGGGGGGGGGAGAATGGTGTAGTTTGATTTCTTTTTTCTTTTTTCATTTTAAGGTTGCAAAGCTTCGAGTTACAACGATAACCACAACCTTGGCAATCGATGCAAGCTTGACACTACAATGGATGACAATCATGAAATCAGTAGGCCTATGTTCAGAATAAAGAACCATTCTGAAAATGATATTTAATAGCTTTTACCATTTTAATGTCAAGCTTGCCATTTTCACTCTAAACATACTATTTTTTTCCAACAACAAATGGGTGTTTCATTTTTAACTATTGAAAGTATACTTCAATACAACCAGGTCAATTTCTTTGTCGAAATATCATAGGTGGTGCAAACATGAACACTTAATTTTGCATGTGGAATACACTTTTCTTTTATAAATATTTGCAAGAGATAATGTGCACAGTTATTTTAATGACTTTGACCTAGTTTAATTTGAAGCATGGGTAGGGTATCTTCCTATTTGTGCCATTAGATCAACCAGTTATTTCACTCATTTTAGCTCTCTTCCTCACAGACCACAAAAGCTAATTTTCTTGATTAGTCTGGGTGAGTGGGTGGTTCAAGAAGAAGAAGAAAATGGTTCACTTACAATAACTTAATTTCTCCATCATCTTCAGTTAAAAAGGATTGTATATGGTTTGCACATGGAGCAAGGCATACAGTGTTTTCCATGATTAGCCCATCTTTTAGCACAACTGTTAATGCTACTCCTCCGAAACTACCTGAAAGATTTCCATAAAACTTAACACACACATTGATCCATTGCTCCACTTGGTCCTAAATGGTGCTCTTGAAAATCTTGTTGTTGATACATCCTTTAACTTGAAAACTTAATTCTTATAATGTCTTTAATATTACCTTTCTGTCTTGGCAGTAGATAATTCCTCTACCTCACTGACTTCAAAATAGAAAGGTTTCATTGAAATAAACAAAAGGATAAAACTATGTAATTTCACATTGATTAATTTATGATTTCAAACCCAGTTGTTACCAAGGGGCCCCTAACACTATCATGTTGTTTTTCATTTTAGGTCAATGGAGCATTTCTTTATTAAGATGGCATTCATATTTGCATGGGTGACTATTTTCTTCATCAAGTAGGAGTGATATGGTTGATTGTCTTCTATGAGTTCTTAATAATTTTGTAAATTTCCATAACTTTTGAGTTACATTTCTTTCAATCTATGTAGAAAAGAGTTAAAGTACTTTCACTTTTTTACAATTTTGGGAGAAGTTTTAAAATTAGATATTCCAGATATTGGATGCCGATTACATAGATTGTCTTTGTATGTAGTGTTTGGAACACCACCCTTTTACTGAAGAGAGATTTTTCGTGGAACCAGAAAAGCACAGTTATCAGGCTCATTATTTACACTGCAGATTCCCATTAGGTTTGAATTGCAGACAAGATGACAGTGTTAAGACTTCATTGGTGATGGTCAGATTAGAAATGATACATGATAGAATAAAATGTACATTTTTATTTTGTTGATACTTTTGGCTTTTTAAATTTAGTGTCATAGACTGCTGCATGGTAGGCAATTATATTAGTTAGTCCTTAATGAAAATGGTGTCAATCTGACATTCAATATGGCCTTTACAGCAGCCATCTTGAAATCTAACTGTTCCAGATCAGAATGTCGAGACAGCATTGGGTTTTCACTGGAAGACTTTTAATGGTGTCTGGTTTGACCTAAATGAAAACTTGTGCTGATCTGATATCCAATATGGCCATCTTGAACATATTCTTGCTATGGCATCTATGTAGTTGGCTTGATGTCAGGATTATGTGACTGGGTGGAACATCATGATACATGTCTGTGTCATAATGCCCTAGTGCTAGACATCACTATAAACAGGTACACTGCAGACATCGTAGTGATATGACTGAACAATTGTTAAAGTAAATTAAATATTCAAAATCGTCACACACACACACACACACACACACACACACACACACACACACTTAGAGATGTATTGGTTTTTTGGTTGATATTTTTTTGTTTGGGGAGGGGTTTTAAATTGCACAAAGATGGATCGGCAGTGGGTAATTGTCTTTTTACGAGTCCATTCCAAGTGTGTGCTGCCTTTGTCTCCATCATGTAGTAACAGTGTTAAAATTTGAATAAATTTGTTCTGACTGGATGTGTCGGCTTCACAGCCCCGAAGCACTGAAATATCTGATCAATCCGCCAAAGTATAGATAGAGTTAACACATCAGAACCTTGGCTAGCGAAGATGTCCCATTTGATGAATTACTTTAGAAGACAACTTCTGCTAACGACAACTAGTTTCTGTCCCAAACTGACAATAAAATGGAATATAAAAAACAGTAGTTATAGAAGAAGTATTTACTTAATAAATGGACATACTGCAGTGTTATGAATGTACTCTAATTGAAATGCAAAGACATGTATACAATATATTTTAATAGGGAGGACATAATTTTTAGGACAAAATTTATCTTACCCCCTCCCCGACCCCGTCAAAAAGACTCACAAGACAACAAGCTCCTTAATAGAGAATCTTAAATACGTAATAATTTATTATTGAATGCATACACAACAAATTAATCTGTACTACAATGCACTGACTTAAATAGGTACCTTATAATGTCTCCTCGTTTCCCACATTTATTCTTACTTTGTTGACATTTAAACGATTTTAATCATTTTAGCAAATAAAAAGAACAAACTGCTGTAAGACACAGACAATGACATTTGGAAAGATACGTTACCGTCTTTAATGTTCAACCAATAAATAACAATGATTTAAAAAGTAGAAAGACGTATGTGGCTTGCTATACTTTCTTTTGCACATTTTTAAAAATTAATAATGCCGTTTAGACTCATTTAATATTTGTTTATTTAAATAAATAATTAATTTTCATAATATTAAATTAGATAACCAAAACTTTTTCATAATAATGTATTAATGTTGATAATTATTTTATAATACCAGGAACATGTAACAATAACTTTTTTCACTGTCACCAGTCAATGAAAATTAAGGCATAAAATTTGTATCTTAAATTTAATTATTTATCTTATTACAATATTAGAACATCCAAAGTCTGTATTAAGTTAATAAAACATGTAAATCTACTTGGGAGAGGGTACAAGGAGAGAGGTTATGCATGGAACGTATGCTATCCTCGCTGACAGCATAGCTGGCGTCTACTTCCTGGTGTGAAAATTCGCACTTCGCCCAGGACGGACAAGTTGTTTTGAACATAGTTTGTTTCCATTGACAATGTTATTTACCAGGGACGTCATTTGGGGCGGAGCGAGGGGGGGGGGGGGTAAGGGGGCGGGGAGCAATTGCATGTATAGTAAAATTGTTGTAGCCTATATACGAAATTAACAAGCCCGTCAAGTTTTGTCCCCCCCCCCCAAAAAAAAAACAACAAATACGTCCGTTATTTAATTCCTTGCTTAAAACCCAACTTCTGCTCCCCCCATTCCCCCCACCCCCCTCAACAATCATGGTCGCAAACAACGATAGACTAAAACAACGAGTGGCAATCGTTATCAGTTAGTGCAGCAGATTGTCACCTTTGACTGGCGATAATGATCAGCCAATGATCACTAACTTAAATATTGAAAGTAGACAACCTGATTTTACGAGGTCAATTCCTTTGCAGAAATAGTTGACGAGCTCTAACTCTGATAAAGTTCCATTTACACGTGGAAGCGGTATTCATTTGTGGACTTTTTAAAGTTCTCGCGTGATAGATTGCACAATGTATGTTTAGTTTATAACACAAATTAAAGTGCAATGTTTGGAAGATGAAATTTTTAAGAACAATCAAGACTATATATTTATCTTAGTACCCCTGGACAAACATGGAAGACACCTAATCTTGACAATGATACTCGTCAAACAATTTAATCGAGTTTAATGGCCATTGCTGCCATGCAGTCCAAATCAGGGTAGGTTTTGTCAATTTGTTAATGTTTATTATATAGATGTGTGTGTGTGTGTGTGTGTGTGTGTGTGTGTGTGTGTGTGTGTGTGTGTTTATTTGCTATTTTGCCGTTCATTAGGGTCACGCCTGTTCTTGGTTTTTTTTTTGGCTTGGGAGAGGGGGATTTTTTTATTCTTTCTTTTTTCATTTTAAGGTTGCAAAGCTTCCAGTTACAACCATAACCACAACCTTGGCAATTGATGCAAGCTTGACACTACAATGGGTGACAATCATGAAATGAAATCAGTTGGCCTATGTTCAGAATAAAGAAAAATGATATTTAATAGGTTTTGGTATTTTAATGTCAAGCTTGCCGTTTTCACTCTAAACATACTATTTTTTTCCAACAAGAAATGGGTGTTTCATTTTTAACTATTGAAAGTATACTTCAATACAACCAGGTCAATTTCTTTGCACAAATATCATAGGTGGTGCAAACACGAACACTTAATTTTGCATGTGGAATACACTTTTCTTTTATAAAGATTTGCAAGGGATAATGTGCATAGTTATTTTAATGACTTTAACCCAGTTTAATTTGAAGCATGGGTAGGGTATCTTCCTACGTGTGCCATTAGATCAACAAGTTATTTTCCTCATTTTAGCTCTCTTCCTCACAGACCACAAAAGCTAATTTTCTTGATTAGTCTGGGTGGGTGGGTGGTTCAAGAAGAAGAAGAAAATGGTTTACTTACAATAACTTAATTTCTCCATCATCTTCAGTTAAAAAGGATTGTATATGGTTTGCACATGGAGCAAGGCATACAGTGTTTTCCATGATCAGTCCATCTATTAGCACAACTTTGTTAATGCTACTCCTCCGAAACTACCTGAAAGATTTCCATAAAACTTAACACACACATTGATCCATTGCTCCACTTGGTCCTAAACGGTGCTCAGCTGAGACATCTAATATATCACCACCACAGCAGCCATGATGCTGAAAATTATGTTATTGTTACTCCTCAGTGGATGCTGAATTTCAAACTTTGGGTTTGTACCAAAACAAGTTATAAATATCTACTTGGTAAAAGAAAATGGTTCTGCTTGAACACCCAGTTCGGCCAACAAAAGCAGCTATCTTGACAACATTGCTACCCTGGAGGAATGGTTGGTCATATCACCATGGGATTTTCAGAACAGGACCCTTTATGTTGTCTAGTTTGACCTAAAAATGAAAATGGTTTTCAGTGGACATCTTGAAAATCTTGTTGTTGATACTTCCTTTCACTAGAAGATTTAATTCTTATGAAGTCTTTAATATTTGCCTTTCTGTCTTGGCAGTAGATAATCCCCCTCCCTCAATGACTTTAAAATAGAAAGGTTTCATTGAAATAAACAAAAGGATAAAACTATGTAATTTCACATTGATTAATTTATGATTTCAAACCTAGTTGTTACTAGGGGGCCCTTAACACTATCATGTTGTTTTGCATTTGAGGTCAATGGTGCATTTCTTTAAGATGGCATTCATATTTGCATGGGTGACTATTTTCTTGATACAGTAGGACTGATACGGTTGATTGTCTTCTATAAGTTCTTAATAATTTTGTAAATTTCCATAACTTTTGAGTTACATTTCTTTCAATCTATGTAGAAAAGACTCACTTTTTTACAATTTTGGGAGGAGTTTTAAAACTAGATGTTCCAGATATTGGATGCCGATTACATAGATTTTCTTTGCATGTAGTATTGAGAACATCACCCTTTTACTGAAAAGAGATTTTTCTTGGAACCAGAAAAGGACAGTTATCAGGCTCATTGTTTACACTGCAGATTCCCATTAGATTTTAATTGCAGACAAGATGACAGTGTTAAGACTTCACTGGTGACGGTCAGATTAGAAATGATACATGATAGAATGAAATGTACATTTTTATTTTGTTGATCCTTGTGGCTTTTTAAATTAAGTGTCATAGACTACTGCATGGTAGGCAATTACATTAGTTAGTCCTTAATGAAAATGGTGCCAATCTGACATTCAATATGGCCTTCAAAGCAACCATCTTGAAATCTAGCTGTTCCTGATCAGAATGTCGAGACAGCATTGGGTTTTCACTGGAAGACTTTTAATGGTGTCTGGTTGGTCCTAACTGAAAACTTGTGTTGTTCTGATATCCAATATGGCCAGTTTGAACATATTCTTGCTATGGCATCTATGTAGTCGGCCTGATGTCAGGATTATGTGACTGGGTGGAACATCATGATACATTTCTGTGTCATAATGCCCTAGTGCTAGACATCACTATAAACAGGTACACTGCAGACATCGTAGTGATATGACTGAACAATTGTTAAAGTAAATTAAATATTCAAAATCATCACACACACGCACGCACACTTTACAGATGTATTGTTTTTTGGTTGATATTTTTTTGTTTGGGAAGGGGTTTTAAATTGCACAAAGACGGACCGGCAGTGGGCAATTGTCTATTTACAAGTCCATTCCAAGTGTGTGCTGCCTTTGTCTCTATCAAGTAGGAACAGTGTTAAAATTTGAATAAATTTGTTCTGTCTGGATGTGTAGGCTTCACAGCCCCGAAGCACTGAAATACCTGATCGATCCGCCAAAGTATAGATAGAGTTAACACATCAGAACCTTGGCTAGCGAAGATGTCCCATCTGATGAATTACTTTAGAAGACAACTTCTGCTAACGACAACTAGTTTCTGTCCCAAACTGACAATAAAATGGAATATAAAAAAACAGTAGTTATAGAAGAAGTATTTACTTAATAAATGGACATACTGCAGTGTTATGAATGTACTCTAATTGAAATGCAAAGACATGTATACAATATATTTTAATAGGGAGGACATAATTTTTAGGACAAAATTTATCTTACCCCCTCCCCGACCCCGTCAAAAAGACTCACAAGACAACAAGCTCCTTAATAGAGAATCTTAAATACGTAATAATTTATTATTGAATGCATACACAACAAATTAATCTGTACTACAATGCACTGACTTAAATAGGTACCTTATAATGTCTCCTCGTTTCCCACATTTATTCTTACTTTGTTGACATTTAAACGATTTTAATCATTTTAGCAAATAAAAAGAACAAACTGCTGTAAGACACAGACAATGACATTTGGAAAGATACGTTACCGTCTTTAATGTTCAACCAATAAATAACAATGATTTAAAAAGTAGAAAGACGTATGTGGCTTGCTATACTTTCTTTTGCACATTTTTAAAAATTAATAATGCCGTTTAGACTCATTTAATATTTGTTTATTTAAATAAATAATTAATTTTCATAATATTAAATTAGATAACCAAAACTTTTTCATAATAATGTATTAATGTTGATAATTATTTTATAATACCAGGAACATGTAACAATAACTTTTTTCACTGTCACCAGTCAATGAAAATTAAGGCATAAAATTTGTATCTTAAATTTAATTATTTATCTTATTACAATATTAGAACATCCAAAGTCTGTATTAAGTTAATAGAACATGTAAATCTACTTGGGAGAGGGTACAAGGAGAGAGGTTATGCATGGAACGTATGCTATCCTCGCTGACAGCATAGCTGGCGTCTACTTCCTGGTGTGAAAATTCGCACTTCGCCCAGGACGGACAAGTTGTTTTGAACATAGTTTGTTTCCATTGACAATGTTATTTACCAGGGACGTCATTTGGGGCGGAGCGAGGGGGGGGGGGGGGGGGAAGGGGGCAGGGAGCAATTGCATGTGTTGTAAAATTGTTGTAGCCTATATACGAAATTAACAAGCCCGTCAAGTTTTGTCCCCCCCCCCCAAAAAAAAAAACAAACAAATAATTCCTTGCTTAAAACCCAACTTCTGCTCCCCCCATTCCCCCCACCCCCCTCAACAATCATGGTCGCAAACAACGATAGACTAAAACAACGAGTGGCAATCGTTATCAGTTAGTGCAGCAGATTGTCACCTTTGACTGGCGATAATGATCAGCCAATGATCACTAACTTAAATATTGAAAGTAGACAACCTGATTTTACGAGGTCAATTCCTTTGCAGAAATAGTTGACGAGCTCTAACTCTGATAAAGTTCCATTTACACGTGGAAGCGGTATTCATTTGTGGACTTTTTAAAGTTCTCGCGTGATAGATTGCACAATGTATGTTTAGTTTATAACACAAATTAAAGTGCAATGTTTGGAAGATGAAATTTTTAAGAACAATCAAGACTATATATTTATCTTAGTACCCCTGGACAAACATGGAAGACACCTAATCTTGACAATGATACTCGTCAAACAATTTAATCGAGTTTAATGGCCATTGCTGCCAAGCAGTCCAAATCAGGGTAGGTTTTGTCAATTTGTTAATGTTTATTATATAGATGTGTGTGTGTGTGTGTGTGTGTGTGTGTGTGTGTGTGTGTGTTTATTTGCTATTTTGCCGTTCATTAGGGTCACGCCTGTTCTTGTTTTTTTTTTGGCTTGGGAGAGGGGGATTTTTTTATTCTTTCTTTTTTCATTTTAAGGTTGCAAAGCTTCCAGTTACAACCATAACCACAACCTTGGCAATTGATGCAAGCTTGACACTACAATGGGTGACAATCATGAAATGAAATCAGTTGGCCTATGTTCAGAATAAAGAAAAATGATATTTAATAGGTTTTGGTATTTTAATGTCAAGCTTGCCGTTTTCACTCTAAACATACTATTTTTTTCCAACAAGAAATGGGTGTTTCATTTTTAACTATTGAAAGTATACTTCAATACAACCAGGTCAATTTCTTTGCACAAATATCATAGGTGGTGCAAACACGAATACTTAATTTTGCATGTGGAATACACTTTTCTTTTATAAAGATTTGCAAGGGATAATGTGCATAGTTATTTTAATGACTTTAACCCAGTTTAATTTGAAGCATGGGTAGGGTATCTTCCTACATGTGCCATTAGATCAACAAGTTATTTTCCTCATTTTAGCTCTCTTCCTCACAGACCACAAAAGCTAATTTTCTTGATTAGTCTGGGTGGGTGGGTGGTTCAAGAAGAAGAAGAAAATGGTTTACTTACAATAACTTAATTTCTCCATCATCTTCAGTTAAAAAGGATTGTATATGGTTTGCACATGGAGCAAGGCATACAGTGTTTTCCATGATCAGTCCATCTATTAGCACAACTTTGTTAATGCTACTCCTCCGAAACTACCTGAAAGATTTCCATAAAACTTAACACACACATTGATCCATTGCTCCACTTGGTCCTAAACGGTGCTCAGCTGAGACATCTAATATATCACCACCACAGCAGCCATGATGCTGAAAATTATGTTATTGTTACTCCTCAGTGGATGCTGAATTTCAAACTTTGGGTTTGTACCAAAACAAGTTATAAATATCTACTTGGAAAAAGAAAATGGTTCTGCTTGAACACCCAGTTCGGCCAACAAAAGCAGCTATCTTGACAACATTGCTACCCTGGAGGAATGGTTGGTCATATCACCATGGGATTTTCAGAACAGGACCCTTTATGTTGTCTAGTTTGACCTAAAAATGAAAATGGTTTTCAGTGGACATCTTGAAAATCTTGTTGTTGATACTTCCTTTCACTAGAAGATTTAATTCTTATGAAGTCTTTAATATTTGCCTTTCTGTCTTGGCAGTAGATAATCCCCCTCCCTCAATGACTTTAAAATAGAAAGGTTTCATTGAAATAAACAAAAGGATAAAACTATGTAATTTCACATTGATTAATTTATGATTTCAAACCTAGTTGTTACTAGGGGGCCCTTAACACTATCATGTTGTTTTGCATTTGAGGTCAATGGTGCATTTCTTTAAGATGGCATTCATATTTGCATGGGTGACTATTTTCTTGATACAGTAGGACTGATACGGTTGATTGTCTTCTATAAGTTCTTAATAATTTTGTAAATTTCCATAACTTTTGAGTTACATTTCTTTCAATCTATGTAGAAAAGACTCACTTTTTTACAATTTTGGGAGGAGTTTTAAAACTAGATGTTCCAGATATTGGATGCCGATTACATAGATTTTCTTTGCATGTAGTATTGAGAACATCACCCTTTTACTGAAAAGAGATTTTTCTTGGAACCAGAAAAGGACAGTTATCAGGCTCATTGTTTACACTGCAGATTCCCATTAGATTTTAATTGCAGACAAGACGACAGTGTTAAGACTTCACTGGTGACGGTCAGATTAGAAATGATACATGATAGAATGAAATGTACATTTTTATTTTGTTGATCCTTGTGGCTTTTTAAATTAAGTGTCATAGACTACTGCATGGTAGGCAATTACATTAGTTAGTCCTTAATGAAAATGGTGCCAATCTGACATTCAATATGGCCTTCAAAGCAACCATCTTGAAATCTAGCTGTTCCTGATCAGAATGTCGAGACAGCATTGGGTTTTCAATGGAAGACTTTTAATGGTGTCTGGTTGGTCCTAACTGAAAACTTGTGTTGTTCTGATATCCAATATGGCCAGTTTGAACATATTCTTGCTATGGCATCTATGTAGTCGGCCTGATGTCAGGATTATGTGACTGGGTGGAACATCATGATACATGTCTGTGGCATAATGCCCTAGTGCTAGACATCACTATAAACAGGTACACTGCAGACATCGTAGTGATATGACTGAACAATTGTTAAAGTAAATTCAATATTCAAAATCATCACACACACGCACGCACACTTTACAGATGTATTGTTTTTTGGTTGATATTTTTTTGTTTGGGAAGGGGTTTTAAATTGCACAAAGACGGACCGGCAGTGGGCAATTGTCTATTTACAAGTCCATTCCAAGTGTGTGCTGCCTTTGTCTCTATCAAGTAGGAACAGTGTTAAAATTTGAATAAATTTGTTCTGTCTGGATGTGTAGGCTTCACAGCCCCGAAGCACTGAAATACCTGATCGATCCGCCAAAGTATAGATAGAGTTAACACATCAGAACCTTGGCTAGCGAAGATGTCCCATCTGATGAATTACTTTAGAAGACAACTTCTGCTAACGACAACTAGTTTCTGTCCCAAACTGACAATAAAATGGAATATAAAAAACAGTAGTTATAGAAGAAGTATTTACTTAATAAATGGACATACTGCAGTGTTATGAATGTACTCTAATTGAAATGCAAAGACATGTATACAATATATTTTAATAGGGAGGACATAATTTTTAGGACAAAATTTATCTTACCCCCTCCCCGACCCCGTCAAAAAGACTCACAAGACAACAAGCTCCTTAATAGAGAATCTTAAATACGTAATAATTTATTATTGAATGCATACACAACAAATTAATCTGTACTACAATGCACTGACTTAAATAGGTACCTTATAATGTCTCCTCGTTTCCCACATTTATTCTTACTTTGTTGACATTTAAACGATTTTAATCATTTTAGCAAATAAAAAGAACAAGCTGCTGTAAGACACAGACAATGACATTTGGAAAGATACGTTACCGTCTTTAATGTTCAACCAATAAATAACAATGATTTAAAAAGAAAGACGTATGTGGCTTGCTATACTTTCTTTTGCACATTTTTAAAAATTAATAATGCCGTTTAGACTCATTTAATATTTGTTTATTTAAATAAATAATTAATTTTCATAATATTAAATTAGATAACCAAAACTTTTTCATAATAATGTATTAATGTTGATAATTATTTTATAATACCAGGAACATGTAACAATAACTTTTTTCGCAAACCACGAGTGGCAATCGTTATCAGTTAGTGCAGCAGATTGTCACCTTTGACTGGCGATAATGATGAGCCAATGATCACTAACTTAAATATTGAAAGTAGACAACCTGATTTTACGAGGTTAATTCCTTTGCAGAAATAGTTGACGAGTTCAAACTCTGATAACGTTCCATTTACACGTGGATACGGTATTCATTTGTAGACTTTTTAAAGTTCTCGCGTGATACATTGCACAATCTATGTTTAGTTCATAACACAAATTAAAGTGCAATGTTTGGAATATGAATTTTTTATATTCAAACTTCAGTTTGGTACAACGTAGGAAAGTCAATATTGGCTTGATGAATAGAAAAATATCTCAGCAGTATAACAAGGCACAGAGAATGGTCGTGTGCTTTTAAATAAAGAAATAGCAGAATGAAATCGAGGGTCATGGGCGGAACCAAGTGTTCGGAAGGTACGAACCTTCTCTTTTTATATAGCAATATAGAGGGGGTCATATTTTTGAATGGGTCATGGGGGTACTCTAAGGTATTTTTCTCAGTCTGTATGTTTTTTTTCCTTTAGATTATTATATTTTTCTTCACATCAAGGTCTCGTCGAGCACCTGTGGCTCGTATGACATATATTCAGTTTGGAGTTTGCTTTATAATGGCAAATATGAACGATGGAGTGTCAAGGAAATAAGCGTGGTTCGGTACGATTTATAATCTGCGGAATATATAAACGAAGGAAAAGCTGAGCGGTTAAAGGTAGAGTTTGTAGCTTATTTGTTTATTTTAAACCTATAATAGACACTTGTATATTTATGTAGTTATTGGCGAGAGAGAAAAGACGTATTTGGTAATTTAGGAAGAGTTTTTAATTATTTAAATTTTTCTTTTGCATATGATGGTTTGTGCAAACACCAACACTGCAAATCTTAGACATATCTTAAAATGTGTAAATGTTCCCCACACAGCACACGTTACTCAAGTAACAAGAACAATGGCGGATGTTTTCACCTCGGCGGTCATAACCATGCACTGAAAATGCCCGGATGTGAAAAAGTGCCCGGATTACCGACCCAAGCTATAGACTAGAACTACATTCTGACCTGGAAGTATTAATTGTGATGTGATTCCTGACAGGCCCAACTTTTTGGAGCAAATTTTAGTAAAACTTTTATATTTGAATGCCACACCTATTTGAACTTTATAGATGAAGTCATTTTGAATTTCCTTGCATACAAGACATGTGACACCTGCTGGAAAGTGTGTAGTGCTGGTGTTCCACAGCATGCACATGCTGATCCAAGTGCTCTTGAGAAATCATACGTGATCATATGAACGTACTGGAGTTGTTCAAGTAGTCTGTAATATATTGGAAAAATATAATTAGATATTGTATTATCAATAATTCAAAGCAATATTATGAATTAAACAGTTATCTGAATTAGACAGAAAACGGCATGTACCTGGTTACTAATAACTCTTATTTGTTTCAGACATGGATATCTGCAATAACCTATTTTTATACCAGGAGTTGCAGGCATATATTTAGATCACGGAGTTAAAATGGACATAAATTTACGTGGACTCCGTATTAGGATAGATAATGGCGGTGTCAGCATAAGCGGCCATATTAACGCTGGACCTTTGGGATCTGTCGGAGGTAATATTAACGTCGATGGTAGTGGGAAGGTCACTGGTGGTGTGAACGCTGATGTGCATACGGGAGTGGTTAACGCTAAAGCAAATGTTGACGTGGATAACGGTGGACATGTCAGTGGTGGTGTTGGTGGACACGTGAACGTAAAGGGAGTAGAAGTTGGTGGTAATGTAAATGTTGACAAGGGCGGGCAGGTATTAGGTGGTGCTAGTCTTGGGGTCAGTTTAGGCTCTCAAGGAGGTGTAGATATACACGCTAATGCTGGTCCTGATGGGGTCAAGACTGGGTTGGGGGCACATATCAATACTGATCATCTCCACGGATCTGCTTCAGTGGATGTCGATCAGCATAGTTATCTGAGTGGGGATGCTAGCGTGACAGTCGGGGTTGGACCAGTCTCTGTGAGTGGTAATGCACATGTTGATCAAAATGGAGCCAGTGTTTCCGGGAAAGCTGATGTCGGGAAACATAGTATTGGAGGGAATGTCAATGTTGATCAAGGTGGACAGGTCACACGTGGGTTGAATGCAAACTTCAACCTAGGAGGTCTAGGAAACGTTCAAGGCATTGCTAATTTTGGACCAGGTGGTCAAGTTACTGGTGGGGCCTCTGGAAATATTAACATCGGAAATCTTGGAAGTGTTGGACCAGTCTCTGTGAGTGGTAATGCACATGTTGATCCAAATGGAGCCAGTGTTTCCGAGAAAGCTGATGTCGGGGAACATAGCATTGGAGGGAATGTCAATGTTGATCAAGGTGGACAGGTCACACGTGGGTTGAATGCAAACGTCAACCAAGGAGGTCTAGGTAACGTTCAAGGCAATGCTAATTTTGGACCAGGTGGTCAAGTTACTGGTGAGGCCTCTGGAAATATTAACATCGTAAATCTTGGAAGCGTCGGACCAGACTCTGTGAGTGGTAATGCACATGTTGATCAAAATGGAGCCAGTATTTCCGGGAAAGCTGATGTCGGGGAACATAGCATTGGAGGGAATGTCAATGTTGATCAAGGTGGACAGGTCACACGTGGGTTGAATGCAAACGTCAACCTAGGAGGTCTAGGAAACGTTGAAGGCATTGCTAATTTTGGACCAGGTGGTCAAGTTACTGGTGGGGCCTCTGGAAATATTAACATCGGAAATCTCGGAAGCGTTGGACCAGTCTCTGTGAGTGGTAATGCACATGTTGATCAAAATGGAACCAGTGTTTCCGGGAAAGCTGATGTCGGGGAACATAGCATTGGAGGGAATGTCAATGGTGATCAAGGTGGACAGGTCACACGTGGGTTGAATGCAAACGTCAACCTAGGAGGTCTAGGAAACGTTCAAGGCAATGCTAAATTTGGACCAGGTGGTCAAGGTACTGGTGGGGCCTTTGGAAATGGAAATATTAACATCGGAAATCTTGAAAGCGTTGGACGAGTCTCTGTGAGTGGTAATGCACATGTTGATCAAAATAGAGCCAGTCTTTCCGGGAAAGCTGATGTCGGGGGACATAGCACTGGAGGGAATGTCAATGTTGATCAAGTTGGACAGGTCACACGTGGGTTGAATGCAAACGTCAACCTAGGAGGTCTAGGAAACGTTCAAGGCAATGCTAATTTTGGACCAGGTGGTCAAGTTACTGGTGGGGCCTCTGGAAATGGAAATATTAACATCGGAAATTTTGAAAGCGTTGGACGAGTCTTTGTGAATGGTAATGCACATGTTGATCAAAATGGAGCCAGTGTTTCGGGGAAAGCTGATGTCGGGGAACATAGCATTGGAGGGAATGTCAATGTTGATCAAGGTGGACAGGTCACACGTGGGTTGAATGCAAACGTCAACCTAGGAGGTCTAGGAAACGTTGAAGGCAATGCTAAATTTGGACCAGGTGGTCAAGTTACTGGTGGGGCCTCTGGAAATATTAACATCAGAAATCTTGGAAGCGTTGGACCAGTCTCTGTGAGTGGTAATGCACATGTTGATCAAAATGGAGCCAGTGTTTCCGGAAAAGCTGATGTCGGGGAACATAACATTGGAGTGAATGTCAATGTTGATCAAGGTGGACAGGTAACTCGTGGGTTGAATGCAAACGTCAACCTAGGAGGTCTACGAAACGTTCAAGGCAATGCTAAATTTGGACCAGGTGGTGAAGTTACTGGAGCGACCTCTGGAAATATTAACATCCGAAATCTTGGAAGCGTTGGACCAGTCTCTGTGAGTGGTAATGCACATGCTGATCAAAATGGAGCCAGTGTTTCCGGGATAACTGATGTCGGGGGACATAGCATTGGAGGGAATGTCAATGTTGATCAAGGTGGACAGGTCACACGTGGGTTGAATGCAAACGTCAACCTAGGAGGTCTAAGAAACGTTCAAGGCATTGCTAATTTTAGACCAGGTGGTCAAGGTACTGGTGGGGCCTCTGGAAATGGAAATATTAATATCGGAAATCTTGGAAGTGTTGGACCAGGCTCTGTGAGTGGTAATGCACATGTTCATCTAAATGGAGCCAGTGTCTCCGAAAAAGCTGATGTCGGGGAACATAGCATTTTAGGGAATGTCAATGTTGATCAAGGTGGACAGTTCACACGTGGGTTGAATGCAAACGTCAACCTAGGAGGTCTAGGAAGCCTTCAAGGCAATGCTAATTTTGGACCAGGTGGTCAAGTTAATGGTGGGACCTCTGGAAATGGAAATATTAACACCGGAAATCTTGGAAGCTTTGGACCGGTCTCTTTGGGTGGTAATGCATATGTTGATCAAAATGGAGCCAGTGTTTCCGGGAAAGCTGACGTCGGTGGACATAGCATTGGAGGGAATGTCAATGTTGATCAAGGTGGACAGGTCACACGTGGATTAAATGCAAACGTCAACCTAGGAGGTCTAAGAAACGTTCAAGGCAATGCTAATTTTGGACCATGTGGTCAATTTACTGGTTGGGCCTCTGGACATATTATCATCGGAAATCTTGGAAGCGCTGGACCAGTCTCTGTGACTGGTAAATCACATGTTGATGCAAATGGAGCCAGTGTTTCCGGGATAGCTGATGTCGGGGGACATAGCATTGGAGGGAATGTCAATGTTGATCAAGGTGGACAGGTCACACGTGGGTTGAATGCAAACGTCAACCTAGGAGGTCTAGGAAACGTTCAAGGCATTGCTAATTTTGGACCAGGTGGTCAAGTTACTGGTGGGGCCTCTGGAAATATTAACATCGGAAATCTTGGAAGTGTTGGACCAGTCTCTGTGAGATGTAATGCACATGTTGATCCAAATGGAGCCAGTGTTTCCGGGAAAGCTGATGTCGGGGAACATAGCATTGGAGGGAATGTCAATGTTGATCAAGGTGGACAGGTCACACGTGGGTTGAATGCAAAAGTCAACCTAGGAGGTCTAGGTAACGTTCAAGGCAATGCTAATTTTAGACCAGGTGGTCAAGGTACTGGTGGGACCTCTGGAAATATTAACATCGGAAATCTCGGAAGCGTTGGACCAGTCTCTGTGAGTGGTAATGCACATGTTGATCAAAATGGAACCAGTGTTTCCGGGAAAGCTGATGTCGGGAGACATAGCATTGGAGGGAATGTCAATGTTGATCAAGGTGGACAGGTCACACGTGGGTTGAATGCAAACGTCAACCTAGGAGGTCTAGGAAACGTTGAAGGCAATGCTAATTTTGGACCAGGTGGTCAAGTTACTGGTGGGGCCTCTGGAAATGGAAATATTAACATCGGAAATCTCGGAAGCGTTGGACGAGTCTTTGTGAATGGTAATGCACATGTTGATCAAAATGGAGCCAGTGTTTCCGGAAAAGCTGATGTCGGGGAACATAACATTGGAGTGAATGTCAATGCTGATCAAGGTGGACAGGTAACTCGTAGGTTGAATGCAAACGTCAACCTAGGAGGTCTAGGAAACGTTCAAGGCAATGCTAAATTTGGACCAGGTGGTGAAGTTACTGGAGCGACCTCTGGAAATATTAACATCCGAAATCTTGGAAGCGTTGGACCAGTCTCTGTGAGTGGTAATGCACATGCTGATCAAAATGGAGCCAGTGTTTCCGGGAAAGCTGATGTCGGGGAACATAGCATTTTAGGGAATGTCAATGTTGATCAAGGTGGACAGGTCACACGTGGGTTGAATGCAAACGTCAACCTAGGAGGTCTAAGAAACGTTCAAGGCAATGCTAATTTTAGACCAAGTGGTCAAGGTACTGGTGGGGCCTCTGGAAATGGAAATATTAACATCGGAAATCTTGAAAGCGTTGGACGAGTCTCTGTGAGTGGTAATGCACATGTTGATCAAAATAGAGCCAGTGTTTCGGGGAAAGCTGATGTCGGGGGACATAGCACTGGAGGGAATGTCAATGTTGATCAAGGTGGACAGGTAACTCGTGGGTTGAATGCAAACGTCAACCTAGGAGGTCTAGGAAGCGTTGAAGGCAATGCTAAATTTGGACCAGGTGGTCAAGTTACTGGAGCGGCCTCTGGAAATATTATCATCGGAAATCTTGGAAGCGCTGGACCAGTCTCTGTGACTGGTAATGCACATGTTGATCCAAATGGAGCCAGTGTTTCCGGGATAGCTGATGTCGGGGGACATAGCATTGGAGCAAACCTTGGAAACTTGGGATCAGTGAGTGGAAACTTGAACGTGGGTGCGGGGGGTCAAACTAGTGGGAAAAGTGGAAATATTGGGGGCATGTCGTTCAATAAAGGCGGAGGTGGCAGGAGTGAAAGTGGATCCGGAGGCGGAAATGACGGTAGTGGTGGAATATCTAGTGGAGTGTCGGGATCGACATCCGGTAGTGGAAGTCAAATGGCGGGTATTGGCAATGCTGGAATGCCAAATTTCTTTAACCCTGCTTCCTTGATGAGCAGCCTTCTATCTGGTGTACGTAAGTGCATAATCAACTTACTTTATTGTCTATATCAATCATTTGCAACCGAAGGCATAATCTAATAGTCTGAAGAAAGCGACTAGAACTAAGACATAATGTAA
>JAQISU010001242.1:8155918-8168418 GCA_029339505.1 Unio delphinus | reverse complement strand
TGAAAAGGGCCTTTAGATACTTCTTCTTCTTTTATTTTCTGCCGTTGTTCCACCACCTTTTGATTTTACCAATGATTCCCGTTTTCTTCTTCTTTTCGTCCTCGGGAATCCAGTCAGGATGTCCCATAGCTCTAAACTTCTTTTGTATCTTTATCCAATTGTTATTTAATCTTTCAAAGTCCTCTTTCTTTTTTGGTTTTCATTGACCTTTCTCTCCTTACTCCAGTTATCTTTTATCTTCTTCACTTCTAGTAATAGCTCCTTTCTCATCAGTTCTTCAGCTTTCTTAAGCGGGTCCCAATCATTTTGGACATGGGGGTACTCTGTCAAGATATTATCCAAAAAGCACTTGACGTTTTCGACAATATCTATCACTTGCTTCAATGTCCCCACTCTATCATAGGGTGGGTTAATGCAGCCTCGTAGCTTTTTGGCTTCTTCTTATAGCATTCCTTCTAAGAGCTCCCTGGCTATTTTCAGTCTTTTTGCAAAGTCCAGGCTGTTCGTAAACTTCCATTTATGATGTAGTTTTTCCATTTCATATTCCCCGTCTAATATCCAGAAATAGCTGTGTCTTAAATTGTTGAATAAAGTTGATGCTGTCACCATCTTCTATGGTTATTCCGTGGAATGGTTCTAATCTTTAAATATGAATTAAGGTCGCATGCGCAACTATGTGCTTTCGCGACCAGTTAATGTCCGAGGGTCGGGCTATTTGATTTGTCGGGACCAAAGGTAACTTTGACTACACTAGGCTGTGTTGTCGCAGTCTCCCCGGCACCCGCGTTAAATGGCAGTCTCTCCTTAGAGTAACATGTCGGGTCACGGCAAAGCAGGAAGGCAGAACAAATACCAATATTGTGTAAGCCACCTGTGCAATTATATCAAATCCATATAGTCATAGAATTTTTCATCTTTCCTATCAATAAATATTTCTAGTACATAGTGTACATGTTGTAGGTCCTTAACAAATTTAATTGCTAAAATGTCTTGGCGACATAAATAAGTGTAGTCATTGTTAGGTATTTTAGCTTGTTAGTTTTGAGCGGTGGTCAAAATTGATCAAGTTAGATTTCGAGAAAGAGATTGTTCGAAAAGGGTTCTCGTACCAAATTAGAACCCTGGGGAGAAAAATAAAATAAAATAAAATAAAATAAAATTAAAAAAAATTAAAACAGATTAAAAATTAAAAATAGTTAAAACCTACATTGTGAAAATCGGCAGGATTGTCACCCTCAGCTGCTACGGGCAAGGCTGTGTCGTTAAACGTATCTGCTGTGTCAGGTTTCCATACCACGGAAGCATCTACATGAGTGTTCTTGGCTTCTTTTCCGTACGTCAAGAGATTTTCGAGGTACGCTCGATAAGGGTAAGTATCCATGCTACTGCTGATCAGTTTGTTATTCATGTACAAATCCACATCGCTGAACAAGGAATGTATGAAATTGTTGACGGGAGCTACTCTGTCATTGACTCCTGGATTGGTGTTGTCCGTTTTGGTTACTTTCACTTTCAAATACAAGTAACTGTTGTTTAGATCGATGTAATCTTCGGGTTGTCCTTTGATTTCAAACTCGATAGGAGCTGAATCCGTCAAAGAGGAGACGGGATGAAATTCAACCCATTGGGCTTCTTGCATGATCATCATCGTAGGTGGCATGGCAAAGAGATCTAGTTCCGACATGGAACAGGCACAAGATTCTTGGTGCATCATTTTTTCTCTCAGTCTCTATGTTTTTTAATTTTAATAATCAACAATGTCTAAGTCTCGAGCGGTTCTTTTTTGGAAGGGTGTCTTCGTCGACGCTTTCTGCCTTGTCCTTGCTGTGTCCTCAGGGAAGCAGGAATGCCAGATTCGGTACCGTTCAGGGCATTTATACAACTTTCTCGTCGACCCAAAATATCTTTACCCGTTTGAAGCAAGACATTTTTGCCTGCTCTCAAAAAAGCTTCTTTGGGGTTTTGTTTGTCAATGAGAACATTTTGAAGAAAATCTTTGCCGTGAGTCAATGCGGCATCTTTTAAGGCGTGCAATCCTCGTGTCACCATCGGTTTTAAAACAGGGACCACCGAACGAAAGGCTGATTTAAACATATCTTCTAAACCATGCCCTCGTTGTCGAGTGACTCCTTGGTACACAGGATACAACACATTTTCAGTTGTTCGAGAATCGTTTTTGAAAATGGAGTTACACTGTGACTTTCCCTTTGGTAAATGGAATATTTTGTCCCAGTTCTCCTTTTATAGTAATGTTGACACTGTCGAAATACGACTTGCTGACGGGCAAATAATGAGGATGTACAAATTCGCGGTGAACGTGATAGGTATTTCCACCTTCCTCGTCAGCGGTAGTGGTATCCACTTTGAAAGGAATGATATGCAGTAACGGTACAGTAACGGTACAGAGGTGTGTCCTACCACGTTATACTCCACCACATCGGTGTAAACAAACATCATGTTGAGTCCTTGGTTCATTTCTACAGGGAATCGAAAATATTTTGCAAAATCCAAGTTATTGGTTATGCCTGGTATTTCTTTTTTGTTCGGGAGCATCTTGAGGTCTCCACCTAAAATATCAAACAATTCAGGACAAAAGGTAAAAAGGTAATAGCTATTATTTTCTTCTCAGAAAATTTGATCATGAGGCGACGAGCCACTTTAATGTACTCAAAGGTAACACTTTCTTTGATTTTTTCCAGGGGTTTACCAAACAAAGTATTGAACCTGGTTCCAATCGTAGTCACTAAATGTTGACCACTAAAATAGTAGCCTGCCGGAATGGTGAACACATGAGTGGACAGTTGTTTAGTTGTGGACTCATTTGATTTCTTTGTGTCAATGCCAGTGATGCCTCGTTCGTCTAAAGCTTGTTGCAATTGCTTGTCATACACTTCTACTGTAAAAGTCTTTTGATTTTCGACGATGTTTTTGATTTGTGTCGGGTTATTATTTTCACTAAAGCTGCTCCCCAATGATCATCTTGATCAAAATGCATGGCTTGAGGTAATTTAGACGTGTAACAGCACAACGTGTTGTTAGGAAACACCTCCATGGAACTGTCACTAGGTAATTAAATTGGTTAATAGTGTTGTTCATAATTCCAATGTTCTTCTGTCCGAGGAGTCACTCGAGGTTAAAGGAGTGTCTAAAAGAGGATTGTGATTGGAAGGGTGACTGCTAGGAGAATGACTAACGTTTCTACGCAAGACTCAATATTGTTAATGTTGTTCCCGTTGTAAGAGTATTTCAGGGAAGGATTGGGAAGAAGATACCCGATGCAACTGCTGAGTAAAATGGTCCACAATTGTTTCTCTCCTTGTTGCAAACTCAAATTAGCAATAGCTGCACCGATGACACAATAAACCACAATGATTAGACAGAAAAACATGATTTGCGTTTTAGGGACACGTTATCCACACCACACCCACAAGGGTTGCTTTTGTAAATCTTGCAGAGATGAAGTGGGTGAAGGAGTAGTCACTGTCGTCGCTGAAGCTGTATTGAAGGGCATGATGGTGGTTTCTTTTTATAGTCGATGACTTGCGAAGCGTCAATCCAAGAATCAAAACTAGGAGGATATCCTTTCCAACGTACTTTGACTTCTTTGACATGACGTTTTCCTACTTTACGAGTTCTTCGTTCGAGAATGCTTTCAATGTCGTACACGTTTTCTTTTTTGGTGACACGTTGTAACTCAGGCAAGTAAAACGTTCCTTTTAATAATTCTCCGTTCATGTCTTCCAATTTATAGACGGTAGGATGACGATCACGCACTCGTCTAGTAACACGAAACAATTCGGTGGTCCATTTGGGTAAGTAACCTTTGTCCAAAGTGCGTTTGGTTTTGCCAATGCGTACCCAATCTCCCGGGGTTGTGGTGTGGACGTTTTTGAGGAGACATCATTGTGTGTTCAGCAGTAGCACAGAAAATACTGATTGCCGTTGTTGTTCTCAAGTCATATTTTATACTGGAATGCGACGCCACTGATTATCTTTGCGTCGTATCAACTTCATGACAGGTAACACACGTCGTGAAGGGGTTCGTAACGGACTCAATCGGGACAGTTCTTGTTTGAACAAATCTAGTAAACTCTTTAACATGCCAGATCTTTCTTGGACTTTGACTTTAGGTGCAGGTACTTTGTGAGCAACTGCTACTGCCGCTGATGTGGACGAGGGTGTCACCGGTGGAGGAGACGTTTTGGGAGAGGCGGATTTCCAATGTTTCATCAAATTAGGAAGAACGTGTGTCAAATTGGATTTGGCTGGCATCACACGCAACGGAGAAGTGGAAGCACCTGAGGCTACTGGAAACGCGGTCCCTGCCAAACGTCCTTGTAGATCTTCTCTTGCAGGTCGTGGTTTACGAAAATAAGGTTGCGTCCTGGCCGAAGTGCCTTTTTTGCGGGTGACAGCTTTTTTCTGTGGACTTTTCTTTTTCTGTGTTTAGGTCTTGGCACCATTGTTCTTTTTCTTAGGGGTTCGTTTGGCTTTTTTTCTTGGGGTGAACTTTGGGAGTATTGGGATCCCATTTTAAAAGGGAACGAATGATAACACCTCCTAGAAAACCACTACCTCCATGGTTTCAATATGATTTGCTTTTTGGTTTGAGTGTCGATGCAAGGATCGGCCAGTTGCGTCAAGGCTACTTTGTTTCTGTCAAAAAAGCGTTTGGTTTGATGTGGAATTTGAATGATGCCTTGCAGTATTTGACGTGCTGTCACCGTAACCCATCATAAGACTTCTTTGAGACTGGCTTCTAAGACGTGAGCACGTATTTGTGGATTTTTTTCTCGACTGATACCATGCAAAGCACGAATCAGTTTGATGGGAAGATGAGACTGAAGGGACGTCATGTTGACGATGTAGGAGACAAGGTCAAAGTGACCAAGGTTTTTATAGATTTTTTGTCGTGGTTCATATTGTTATGTCGACGACGAGGACGTGTACACGACAGGTCCTCCGTCTTGACACCAGTCGTGAAACAAATCGGTACGAAATCGCAAATAATCGGGGGTGGTGGGTTTTAAATCCACGAGGAAATAGGCGTGTGACGTTTGAGTGGCATCATCGTACGCATGAGTCAGCCAAGGTGTTCCTAACTGTTTGGCTAAGACTTGCACTTGTGATTTATCTCGAGGACTTTTAAACAAGACCACGTAATGAGCATTGAGACTAATGGTACGATGGGCTTTACTTTGTTGAAATAAATTTTGTGTAATGTAAATGACACTGGCATTACGATGATGCCCTTTACGCGTAAACCACAGTTTAAAATTTCTTCTTCGTCTTCTCCTAACATGTCGTCAAAAATGACCCAATGAGTTTGACTAGGGTCAGACACGATCCCCTCGTCTCCTCTAGGAATACCTTCTACAAACACAATGGAATCACCTTGACTTTCTTGCAAGAGGCTGTATGCCGATTGCCACTTTTTGTAACACCACACGATGCGTTGAGGTGGACGATCGATCAAATGATGTTTATGTTCGATCAAACGTTTTACAAATTCGGTTTTGCCTAAACCGCTCGGTCCAGCAATTAATATGTTAAAAAGATGACGAAGATACAAGACTTCCCAATTAGCATGATCTAAGTGTTCGTCAATGACTTTGAATGTCGAGGAGGAAGGAGTAGTAGAAATAGCAGAGTTAGCCATAGTAGTGTAGGGTATGACACTATTGACACAAAAACAGACAAGACAAGAGGTTTTTATACTTTTTTCAAGACACGTTTATTTCAATGCATATTTAAATGAGAATAACATGAAAGACAAAAATACATAAAAACCAAATGGATAAATACAGGAATAAAATACACATGGAAACGATCAAAGTGGCATATAAACAAGTCACTGTACAACATTGTTTGGGTAGCGAACGTGTCCTAAAGGTAGTGTGTAATGTTGGTATAGTCTCTACATGGGGTACAGTCACATAGGTGTCCTCTCGAAAGGGTCTTTGTGGGGGAATGTCCATGACAGTTCTGTCTTGAACAGAGGGATTGTCCTCGGTGACAGATGCTTTTTCTTCTTCTTCTGGTACTGTCACTAACACAGGTTTAAAAGTGACTTTTTCACTCGACGATGGATTTTACGAACACAACGCTTGGGCATAATGGGATACTTCGTTTGTCCAAACCTCAAAATCCCAACTTTTCCAGTCACGTACATCTGTCCAATGAGGGTGTAAATCACAAGCTACACATACATCTTCGTACAGCGCTTCCGTACGTAAAAGTTGACGAATCTTTTTTTCCTGTAGAGGTCGAGACGTATCCAGATGAAAGCGTAAGGCTTTTAACAGAATGAGTCTCTCGTGGACATTTAAAGGAGTCAACATACTGTCTTTTTTCTAGGTAGTGTTCGTAAAGTGTCCACAAGGAATCGACAGGTAAACGAAATCCCAGAAAGCAAGTCCCTAAAACACACACTACACGTCGACCCTCGTTCATGGGGTACAGTTCTTGTAATAAGTGTTCGTAATCCTTCACCGTGTGAATATTCTCATTGATATCCTTCCACGGAATCTGTTTGATCACAAGTGATAAAGGTTGTGGCATGGTCGTTCTATTTTATACTTTTTTAGGTCGAAGACCATCAGTGTATATTCTTCACAGAATGATTTTCAAATCTCCTCCAAAAGCGAAAGTGATTAATATAACGTGCAATTTCGTCCCACTGCGATTCAGGGTAACGGTCAAGAAGGATCAAAAAATCTTCAGATGTAAACGTACCAAATTCGAAACAGTGGAAAAAAATACCCTTGATCCAGAGAAATCTGACACATTGGTTAAATTTTGTCACTTTCCTCTTGTGAATTTCACGACACAAAAGTTCTACAGTCACCCATTGAGATTTTTCTTTATCAAGGCTCTGCCAAACGTCCTTGTAGATCTTCTCTTGCAATTTGTGTGGTAATCCTTGAATATTATGTTTTATATTATATATTGGTCTAGGTTTATCTCCAACCCAAACTGGTTTGTTAAACGACATGGATCAGTATTGTCACTTCCAATCAATAGGTCCCACTAAAGGTAGGTATTGACAATTCGGAGACCATCGAGCATGTTCCAGGTAAGTGGTATCTTTCTGTTCCCACTCGTAAATGGACACACCACAACTGAAAAACTTGACTTTATCCCCTTCGCCCAAGTAGAAAAATCCGGCTCTGGCTAATTCTTCAGGAGTTGGTCCAGCCAGATATTTTGGCCATTTATCTTTGAAGGTTTGGAATCGACTTTTAAAGTGACAGTATTCAGGCAAACTCGTAGGGGACGAATATTCGACTCTCCTCACTTCAGTTCGATGCAAGTAACGTGTGGCACCTCTTTCGCATCCCTCAGGTTTGACACGCACAGCATCACTTTCCATGGTAGATATAGGGGTAGTAGTCATAGCAAAGTTCCCACGATATCCTGCTGAATCGCTAACGTCACAGCGTCTGGCATCACTGCAATCGTAAGGTATAGCATCGCACTCTGTAACGCAATTACAATGGTAACCGCAAGGACACTTACAGTTTCCTTCCGGACAATTTCCCTTGCAATGCATGGGTCTTATCCATCCTGTAATTTTCACACTCGGGGAAGGTACATTTGTTTTACAATCCCCAAACTTGAATGATGTCTGTTTAAATGGATTCATCTGTGTCGCTTGGTCGTTGTAGTTACAAATGATTCTTTTGGTCTTGGACAGTACCCCTTTTTATATGCTGTCCAATTTCGACGTGACCATACGGTAGAGTGAAGTGATTGGGAAGTCGTACTCTTTTTTGGTACACGATTTGATAGACTTTTTTTCCAAAGGTCGGCTAACAATTTGGTGTGTGGGTAAACGGACAATCTTGTGTGGTTCGTGGGTGGTCACTTTAAACGTTTCATCCTGTCTAGACTATAAGGCTTCTTGAAGCACGTCAAAGTTCACCACTCGACTGGTGCGATAATTCAGAGTCAATCCTTTCACTTTACATTCGGTTTGCATATCTCCTTGTGGGTCTCGATATTTGTAGCCGTAATTTTTAGGACCGCAACTTACAAAACATAGAATCTTGTCGTCGGGATGTTCATCGGTCCAGGCTCCTAAACGGTCTCCTTCGATGACAGGGTTACACTGGTTCGGCCGGTAAATGTAGATGCAACTGTCCGTGTCAAAATACAACACACGATCTCCTAACAGTTCTAACACTTCGTACAATTTTAAGCGAGCGTGGGCTGTCACGTAAGCCGCAATGATGACATTTCCAAATTTGTCGGCTGCTACAAAGTCTAGTTCTTCTTCGTAATTGACTAAGATCAAGTCCTCACGAATGACGTCCACGTGTTTCATGACTTTGGTTTTGTCGTGAATCATCTGGAAGTAGCGAGACGGTTCGGACAAATACTCCGTCTTGGGTAAAGACGGTCGTTGTGCCATTTTACCCCACAAGCAATTTAACATCACTTTGGCAAACGATCGCCTTCCTTCGTTTATCTCGATGTGGTCTAAAGTGATGCCTTCCTGCTCCCGATATTTTTCTTTGAATATCTTTTGGTCTTCGGGTGTGTGACACCAGGAAGGATAGCCACTAGCTTCTTGTTTTAGTTTTAGAAAGGCAACCACGTAGTCTGCAAAAATACCTTTCTGTGTCTCGTCGACCTTGCGGTATTGTTGTGTCTTGGGAAAGTGGTAAATTTTGTACACTTCTAACAGTTGGTATCCCAGGTCCAGAGCTTTAAACAATTCCACGCTCACCTACGTTCCTGTCAATGCACGTTCTTCCTGGGTGTGTTGACAAAGTTGGTCTTGGTTGCACATTTCGGTACAAGTTCGACACAAAGCAAACATCAGTTTTCCTTGGCAATATGTGAGGTTAAACGGGATGGTACAAGTCTGTGGGAGGCAAGACTTTACACTTGATCAATCCTTCGTACTGTCGAATGTGGTCCAGGTCAATGTGTTCTGTCATCAATTGTAGATCCCTATGGGAAAGTGACAATATTTGCACACGTAAGGATACAGCGAACACACGTCCAAGTATTTGATTTCTTCTCCTTTCTCCTCGTCCACTTGGTACAGCAAATAGGTGGCATTCGTTCGTCCTCCGTAGAAACTATCCCGGGGGTTCAGGGGGTCCACCAACTTGTAACTTTCTGCGATGCGTTTAAACTCGGGATCGGTTTTCAAACGGTGATCGTACTCGTGTTCCCACATTTCCACTATCTGGTATCCTTGCTGTTCTAACTTCAAACGTCGCTGACACGTGGTCTGGTACAAGTCTTCCAGGGTCCGTTGTAAAAACTAATTTTTGGTGTCACATTGAGTGTATCACATGGAACATCCGTGAAATAAACATCCGTTAAACTAGTACACGATCTGAGGGTTTTCTAAGTCCCAGCCATCTACCGAATACGTTCCGATGGTCTTTTCGCCTCCTCCGTTGCGAGCGTGTTGGATCCATTTGTCTTCCTTGTCGCACAAGTAATGGAGCCAACGTAGGGATTTGACCGAGTATTGACGTTTGACAAAGTTCGTCGTTTGAGGACTGATGACAGCTAGAGGATTTTCGGGCATGAAGCTTTTTCGATAAACTAAGGAACATGCTTTGGCAATGGTACAAGTTTCTTTAAAAGGATCGATCCCTCCGTGTTCCATGAACAATGCTCGAAATTTTCCACAGCAACGTCGTAAAATGTCCACGTCAGATCGACAGTACTTTAACATTTCTTCTTGAATGTCAAAGGGATCCGATGCGTGAGTCTGGTACCAATCATGGAAAGCTTCTCGTTGATCGGTGCGCATGTTATCGGGGTCGTAGTAGTCAGCCTCAGGCACATGGGGTAGAACGGCATGTTGATTGGCTTCAGTGTGGAAAAAAACCTTTGGCCATTTCTGTCATTCCAAACGTTTTAGGCATGCGACTCAAAGGCATGGCCAAGTAACACATCGAATCTTTAAACTGTACTTGTCCTACTTGCATAGAAATGATTTTGGCTCCGTTCAAAGTTACTTGAGGCCGTTCGGTACTTTGTTACGCATAGTATCTGAGCAGAAATTGCCCATCGTATCCCGAGATATTGTGATCCATGACCGTGGCATGGTGATGACAATCTCCGTAACGTTCGATGTCTTCTGGACTCCACGTTTCGTCGATGGGGTTTAGGATCCATTGGGCAAAATCGGCTAGCGTGTTTGGCCCTCGAAAGATTTTTTCACGTCCTCCAGGAATCTTGCTGCAGTGAGGGCAATGACTAAAGATAGATTCTTGGATGCACTTCTCGCACGCACGGAGAGCCACGCAGAAATTAGGAATGCGAATACCAGTCTCTTGCATGCATTTGAGATATAAAAAAAAATTACCTTTCTTCTGGGTATCTTCTGGTCGGGGTTGATATTTTTGAATGAAGCATTCGTGCTCCAAGTCCACGATTTGGTGACAAATGTGACATCGTTTCTTCCCTCGACTAACGTGAAACTTGGCATTACTGGTACGTATGCCTTGTCCACAAGTAGGGCACAATCTCAGAAGCTGACAAGTACTTTTCTGCTGTGAACCTTGCATCTTCAAATGTTGTTGGTAACAGGTAAGACTGACAAAAGTGCGCTGACAAACAGGGCAATGCACTCGTACTTGTCCTTTGTCCAGACAAGGTTGAGAGGCCAAACATCCCTCACATTTCGATCCGCAATGCTTGTGTTGTTCTCGATTGTTATAACCATAGTCATATTTCTCACAGTACTAACTGTATCCCAGAAGTCCAGTGATACTGGTAATGGTATCAAAATGACCATCGTGACGATAGACGTGAATGTATTTTCCGTCTTTGAAATCGTGGCCTCGAAACAAAAGAGGACCACGCACTTCTTGAGGGTGTACTTTCAAGGTGTAATGTGGAGCCAAGGCACCTTGCAATTTTTGCATTTCTGGAATACCGCAAGGGGTGTCTTTGGGTATCCCTGCTTGTTGTAACAGGAGTTCTGCTTCACTTCGTTGTTTGGCTCGGCCCAATTTTCGAATAGTTGTCCAGGCTCTTTTCCATTCTATCGTCTCGTTCTTGTTGGCATACATTTGTCCCACGACGATGGCACGGGCTAAACACATCTGGTCTTGAGGATTGTTAATTTTGGACGAGGCTTCGCCTAATGTTGCGAAGGCTGTCCACCAATAACACTTTTTTGCGTCGTCCTGTCCCCTGAGGAAGAGACACGTGAGTCATGAACAGTGTGGCTTTTTCGTCGGTGATGTGAAACTTGTCGTTGGATTGTTGCACATGTTGAATTTTGTCGATGACTTTGGAAGGTGTTAATTGTGATGGGCTAGTAAACTCGATCCAAACGGGAGACTTCAAATTATCTTGATGAATAGAAAGTCTCAAGCGATCGTCTTCTTTGGCTTGACATTGCTGTTTCAGTGCAGTTAACACAGAATCCCACACCTCGGTAATGAACCCTTCTGTATTCTCCAAAGGTAAATTGGACTTTAAATCTTTAAACTTTACGGCATATGTGTAAGCCGTTGTTCTAAATTTTCGAGAGGAACGCTTTTCCGTCTCTCGAATGTGATAGTAATTTTCAGGGTTTACTAAGGGTGGTGAACATTGCATGGACGTCGATTGCCTGGGTGTGGATACGGGCTCACTCATGTCATCTTCAAAATCACTGGCATGAATTTGAGCCAAGACTTCAGCTACTGTGCTAGGCGATACATTACGTTTCTGTCTCTTACTGTCTTCTCCTTTCTCGACAACATGATGCGGTCTTTTCATCTTGTCTGCAAAAAGTCAAATGACTACATTTTAAAGATCATAACCCCTATATATTCATGTCCGATCCGTGTATATATAAAGGGTCAGTGTCTAACCTTTCAGTATTCATTTTATTCTCACATTGACCAGAACGATGGAAGAACCTACACAAGTCGAACTTCTAATCAGAGCTTTACGTGGGGTCATACGAAAGTTTTCTTCAGATTAGCCGACGGACTACTCTCCCTCCTTTCGAGATAAAAGTCAAGATACTTGCTATATCTGTAACAAGAAAGGACATTGGGCTACAGAATGTTCAGATCGTGAAAAAACAAAAAAGGTACGAATAGAGACAAAAGTCAAGATACCTGTTATTATTGTAAAGAGAAAGGACATTGGTCTCCAAACTGCCCTAATAAACAACAGGAGCAGAAGGAGGAGGGGGAAAGGAATTCTGAACAGGAGGAGGAGCAGGAGGAAGAGATACCCTCCCCCAAGGAAGAACCCCGACACGTTCACAAAAACAAGAAAAGAAGACGAAACGAAAGTGAAGAAGAAGTAGAAAAAGAAAAACCTGTGACAGCAAAGAAAATGAAAAAATAGAAAGAGTGAACAGAAGAAACCTATGAACTTTTTTAAAGTGGTATTGTGTTATGTTATGTTGTGATATTGAATTGTAACGTTTGTACCAGAATATACCAGAGAGATAAACGTGACTCTTGGTTTTGCTTTTATAGAATCAGAACCTACACTCACACATTCATTCACTCACACGTGCA
>JAQISU010001242.1:8148418-8150918 GCA_029339505.1 Unio delphinus | reverse complement strand
AGAACTAAGACATAATGTAACAGTCTAAAGAAAGCGATTTGAACTAAGACATGATATGTAAAAGTCAGAAGCAAGCGATGTTAGCTAAAACATAATGCAATAGTCTGAAGAAAGCGACTTGAACTATCTAGGGTATAATGTAAAAGTCTAAAGAAGGCGACTTGAACTATCTAAGACACAATATAATAGTCTAAAGAAGAGACTTGAACTAATACATACTGCAATGATCTGAAATCAATGACTCGACCTTTTCTCAGAGAATAAATATGTTTGTATATTCAAAATGAAAAGCCAGAAGTTAAATAGATGTAACCTATTGCTGATCAAACTGCAAAACTTTTTATTACTATATAATTCACGCACTTCATAAATGAAGTTTCTTTAGAGGTTTCAACATATCATTCATTTCAACTCTGCCTCTTTTAAACCCTTCAAGGTAATAAATCATCTTTTAACGCATAATACATGGGCGTCCGCACATACAGGCAGGGAAAAGTATCCCCCCCCTCACCTCTAAGCATATTTATGCTACATCCATAAAACTTAATAGCTGCCCAGTACATGCTCCCCCAACTGGGCAAAACATGTATAGCGTATGCTGTATAATATGTACTGTATGCTGCATAATGTATACGGTATGCTGTATACATACATACATACGTACGTACGTACGTACACACACACACACACACACACACACACACACACACACACACACACACATACATACATACATACATACATACATACATACATACATACATACATACATATTGGCATATGTGATCTGAGTAGAAGTTCAATATTCAAACCAAAGGATGTATTGTTTTGTTTGACATACGGTTGACTCGTGGATTTGATGGTATCATGAGTTCATTGTAACCAATTCTAGCGTCTTTAATTATATGTTAGTGTTGCTTAACGTATTAAGCTTTCTACAAATGCTGCTTAGAAATGAAATTCATTCTATCGGTTAGTGTGTATAGTGATGGGGGTCCAGTAGTCAAACAGTGCAAGACATCAACATTGATAGCTATGATGCGCGTGTGTCTAACGGATCTCCTACCCACCCTGCATTGTAACTATCAAGGTCGACGTCATACATTTTAGGACTTTGGAACCATATTTCTTTAATCCTAGTGTTTGACACACACACACACACACACACACACACACACACACACACACACACACAATCCATCTACCTATTTAAGTAGTTTGCTTTACAGTTTATACAGAAATAAACCCAACTGGGTCTGATCACATGATTATGTTCTGACCAATAGTTTCGGGATCGGAATTCGGTAGTGGAAGTCAGATGGCGGGTATGGGCAATGCTGGAATGCCAAATTTATGCCAAGAGGATGGGAATTTCAGTCATACGCGAACTATAAGAAAGCGAAAAAATGTTTTGGAAAAGAGTTACTGAGAGCAAAAGAAATGTATGACAGAGAACAGTTCAGTGAGCTTGAAAAGTCTGCAGAGCTCGATATTTCTACTTTCTATAAGTTTATACGGAATAAAAGACATAAACGTGGTTACATATACGAAATTGAATCTAACGGAAAAATTGTACGTGACCACGACTCTATAAGAGACTTATGGGCAAATCATTTTTCCATTTTATCATTACCTGACAATACCTATTTGTATGATAAGAATCATTACCAGATGGTCTTAGCAGAGGTTAAAAAACAGAGTATAGAAACCCATTCCCACTTTGATGAAGTTCTTGACAAAATTCCCACTAGAGAAGAAATCAGTAGTGCAATTAGTTCTCTCAGTAAAAATAAGGCATGTGGTCACGACGGTATTGTTGCCGAGCATTTACTGTTTGCGGACACTCAAAGCAGTGTACAGTTACTTGAAACTGTCTTCAAAAAAGTGTACGAGGCCGAGGAGTACCCATGCCATTTTAAACAAGGTTTAGTAATACCAATATTTAAAGGAGGGGGAAAAAGCAAATTAGATATGAATAACTACCGTGATATAACTATAGTTCCAATGCTTCAGAAAATCCTAGAGCAAATTATATATAATAGACTACTTATATTTTCTAAGTACATTAATTTTCCAAATCCAATGCAACAAGGTTTTAGGAATAATTGTGGCAGTATCACTGCAGCATTTTGTATCAAAGAATCTATATGCTACTATATGGATAAAGATACTCCTGTCTATGCAACATTTCTTGATAATGCTAAGGCATTCAATACAGTCTGGCACAATGGGTTATTTTACAAGCTGTACAAACTTGGCATTAAGGGAAGACGTGGAGCATCATGAAAGACTCGTTTAAGGGAGTAACTAGTTCTGTTTTATTTGCGGGCAAATTGTCCAAATATTTCAATATTAAGCAGGGTGTAGGACAGGGTCGTATCTTGTCCGCTTGGTTCTTTCTCGTTATGATAGACGATTTGATCACTGATTTAGATCACACTTTGCGAGGCCTAAATCTTGTCGATCTCCACCTGCCGTGTGTCTTATTAGCGGATGACAC